>QFEC01005779.1:3784-19852 GCA_003316585.1 Gomphus bonarii
AATGCTGTTCGCCGTGAAATGATATGAGCAACTTGGAGACTAAATTGAGACAGTCTGTACTCACATGATCCCGTATTTGTTATTCTCCAAGTCTGACCCAGAAGAAGAGAAGAGAGAGAAAAAGGAAAGAAAAAACGACTCGGGGGAGGGTATGGGTTTGAGTGGTGAACGAGTCCTTGTTCCAACCCTCTTCAACTCTGTCTATGAAGAAGAAGAAAAGCAGAAGAAGTAACAGGTGTCCATTTCGTCGGATCGAAGATTGGGACACCGCGAAATGAACAAGAGAAACATGAGAAGAGAAACACGCCCGCGACGAAGCATGAAATCAATATCAAAAGGGATTGAAGAGAACCGGCACTATCACGGGTTTTCTCAATCGGGTCCGTCTTGCGCTCTTCTCGGTGCATCCCTCCTTTCCGTCTTCTCCCGCTCTGGAAGCACCCTGGATCATTGCATGTTGTGATTAGCAATCGTATTCATTGAGGCCCCACTCTCCCCCTTTCCAGTCATGTATTTTTGTTAGCTGTTTATCTTTGCACCAGTGATCTTATGAGTTCGTGACGGTATTTTCGAGTGTTACCATCGAGAGGTTAGACTTCAACAGGCATGATGGAGGGTCAGGGAACCAGGGTACATAATATGTCGGTTGCTTACGAAGTCTCTGGGGGAGGGGTACCACATGAGGAACAGGTTGTGCAACTCTGGCTGTAAAGCCGCCAACGAAGGTAATTCGACGTCGTGGGGTAGTGATTTTGGAAGGGTGACGTGCTTCCCCTACGAAGCATGGTCCTTTTTCTGACAATCCTGAAGAAAGAGGAGTGCACATCTTTCCTTTGACTCAAACGATGGCTCACCGCTCTTCTCTTTGTCTCCATCGGATGGAGAAACAAGTGATTACGGGTTCGATCCATCTGATGTATATGTTAGGGCTTTGCTAACAGTTCAACCACCATGAACATACCCTTAGGCTGAGAGCACGTCACTGCAAGCGATTCACCAACTGTTATATCTTCAATCTTGAGCCCTGTCTCCCCTCTCTCTCACATTTCTTGTTAAAAAAATAACTAACATTTGGTTTTCTTTCAAGGTTATTAAGGAGATACTGCAAAGCCGAAGACAAGACTGAATGGAGTCTGTAGCAGCCTGTCCAACCGCAACGCCGCCAACGGAAGTAATTCCATGTGTTGTCCGGTGTGCTTGTTCAGAGAGTGTGGTGCTAATTCCAGATGGTCCAGGAGCAAGTGGTTTTGAGAAACAACAAAGGCTTAGTGAGTCTGACAGTGTCGCCATAACTTGAGTGGGTCGGTTGAGTGTTGAAATACCGGTTACCACGGCGGTAAAGTTCAGCGCACCTCACTGCAAGAACAACAGGGGCAATTAGACGTCGATGAGCACTGATTCTTGAAAGGTAGGGGGCCGTAACAGCATCGTTCTTAGAATATTGACCTGCACAAAATTCAACGAGCTGTCTACCTAAGATTGGAGTTAGGCAACCAGGAGTGGCGTTGACGTTGGCAATCACGTAGACAGTGATATTAACGTCAAAAATGAGGGCTACAATCAATGTCGGTGATGGATGCGTCTTTACCATTAGATGTGGTGGCTGGGTCACACACAGAGAGGCCAGTGGGTGAGGGCGACTGAGACATTCCATCAAAGCCAGCTGAGCAGCGAAGACGACCACCCCATTATGATAATCGAGAAGTACTTCTGATGCATTGGCCAAATGGGTGAAGACGAAATAGTCGCACACTCACCTGATACTTCCAGTAATACAGATCTCGTTAAAGACAGATGCATAGACAGAAAAGGGAATGAAACGGAGGATAGGGTTGAGTTTCAGCAGGGTTCCGCTTGGTGTCCGAGGAACAGCATCAGGACCGTCTTGAATATGATGATACTTCCTTCGCCAGCGACGCGAGGACCACAACTTGGGGAGAACACGAGAGTTTGCCAACACGAGCATATGAGGGGGAGACTTACATCTTGTTGTTGTTGTTGCTGGAAGTGGTTGATATAACGTGTACGGACAGCGAGGATAGGGATATGGAAAAACCTCCTCGCAGTACGTTGCGCCTGAGCACAGTGTTGAAGACAGCCCCCATGTCTGATACGAGGGTGCATGGGGGGGGTGCAAGGAGACACGGCACGGCATGAAACAGCCTCTCAGCCGAGAATATGCACATATTGACAGTACGACTATATCATCTCCACTGCAAAGCAAGTGTATCCTGCTCTTCATATCGATCATCACCTGATCAAATATAATATACATCCATTCCTCATGTTATGACAACATCCGGTATTCTTGAATTAATACGTGAGATGCAATGGCGTCCTAGCTTGCGCTTCGATTCGTTCACCAAAAATGGCATAGGCGTACACGAAGGACCTAGGGTGTTCCGCAGATATTATGTCTGCTGGTGTATGCGTAGACGCCATAGTTGGAGACAGTGAAAACGTGACCAAACGTGGATATACGGTCTGTTTAAATTTGAATCCTGCAATGCCTGATTATCTCTCCGGATAACTCTGTCCGTGTAAGACCACCTTGACCTGGGTATTCAATGCCCTACATACCCTGCTGAAAATGGTCTTTTTTTTTTCAAGTACCTCACAAACTCCGTGGTAGATTTCTTGGTGGCTGGAAATGCCACACCCTCTTGGCTATAACACCCTCGATGTAGCTGTAAGATTATTTTTTTTCCATCATTTTTTCGACCGCAGACTAGGCCTATAATGGTCGTCACAAAGATTCATTTATTTCATTACAACTCACGCAATGTAACTTTGTAGGAATTATCCAAAACAGACAGCGGATTGCAGACCTCAAACAGACTTTTTTTTTACCAGTGAACTCAATTGTGTGTGTAATGAAAGCCTCGCACCCCACAGATCAAAGCCACGTGGAACTTTTCGCACACACTTTTCTTCGAGATATATCAATGAACATTTGATGGGCTGCCGGTTTTGGCAGTGGGATATTCATTGATTGTCATCATCACTCTCTTCCTTGATTGGGTGTGAAGAAGTAGTTATAAATCTGTATTGGACACCATGGGAAGTATTCCTTCAAATGAGGGGAAGCGTGGATGCTTCTGGTGTTGTGGAGCAATGTCATGTCAATTTCATTACCCTAGCTCCATTTACACTACAGTACAGTTGATCTCCTGCAGCAAATATTAGCGTTTTGTTTCTTTTTACTTGGTGGCAGGGCTTTTGCCTTTATTGTTCACATGGCCCTTTACACTCTTGACTCAATCATAAAAGGCGCCCCCATTCATGGAGAGAGATTGTCCTGTGGGATAATATCAGATGAATAGTTCGACAATTTGGTCTCTGATCCTCACCAGTCATGAAGCTTGCTTCATCAGACACTAGGTACGATACCAGGGCAGCTACGTCCTCGCTAGTACCGATCTTCTTCATCGGAGTTTCATTGCGGTACTGAATTCACCCAACAGCAGATAAGGAACATGTGGGTGACAACAAACGCTGTGACTGTGAAAGCATATACGAACAACATCCAAGCGGGAATCATCGTCACTTTTATCAGATTCCAACTGCGTCGCCATTGACGAGCTACGTACTAGAATAGATCGAATGTATTGTTTAATTTTCAATTAAATGCACACATATGGTGTTTACTTACACATCGGTGTATCGATGAAGCCCGGCGCGTATGCATTGACTGTAATGCATTCTTTTGCCAGTTCGGTAGCTGTGCAAATGAGGACGCTGGTCACAGAGAGAAATGAAATATCTCGTACCTAATGCTTGTGTAAGGCCTCGTATACCGAATTTAGTCGATGAGTATGCAGCAGCATAAGCACCGCCTGTAATTCGGAGTGGGGTTAATCAATTCATACACCTGAAAAACATGGAAGGATATTATAAAACCTCTTTTTCCATAGACGGAACTTGCTCCTGAAATGTGAATCATTATATATGTAGTGAATTTTTTTTTTCAAAACCGACACTCACCGATGATTCTACCGCCATGACCTTGCTTGAGCATCTGACGTGCCGCAGCTCTGTAACATAAAAATGTACCAGTCAAATTGACAGAAAGGTAGTGTTCCCATGTCTCCAAAGATACTAAGAATGGAGAAAATTCAATGGGATCGTCGTTGTGGTTATATAGAGAGCAGCAACGCACTCTCCACCACTGTTGAGAGAGGCATTCCAACGCCTGCGTTCGCGACCATCTATTTTCCTGCAAGTCAGACCAGCCTCTCGTCATGGCTCAAAATACGTACGACGTATAGTTCACCCAATTCTGCCACAGTCCTGTCCACGAGCATCTGTACGACATCTTCCTTGGAGATATCACCAATTACAACAATAGCTTTTCTTCCAAGAGCCCTGATCTCTTCGGCGAGAGTATTGAGGAGTTCAGCTCTACGAGGAGTACCGTTGACCGCTACATTGAAGCCATCGTGAGCAAGTCTGAGGGCGGTAGCACGCCCAATGCCTTGTGCAGCAGCAGTGACAACAGCAGCGCGGGCTAGGGTAGAAGTCATAATCAGAAGAGTAGCTGATGAATCCCTACTGGTAACTTCACCTGACTATATAAGAAGTAGTCGTGAGAGTCTGCTAGTCTGAACGCATGCTAGGAGCGCTGGTCTTGGTGAATGTGGTGAAATTGATCCTCCTATCAAAATGTCATAAGGTTAAGCAACGACACCTAGACATATACATGAACTGCAAGAAACTAGAAAGCTGCAGCGAAATGACACGCAGAGGCATTCGAATATTTTGTAGAGTCTTTCGGCCATGAAGACTCTATGGGGTTGAATTGCATGGACCTGAGAGACAAGTGATTGCTATAATTAGACTGAGCCGAACATCGGTGGGCAGTAACCTCGTGGAAAGACTTCAGGGCAAGAAAACAACGTAAGCTATGAGACGTGAGAAAACCCCATACCTTGAGTCTAGATAAAGCAGTAGATATTACAACATACCTGAGATTTGTTGAAAAGTGTCTTGTAAACACTCATCAGAACTCCTCATATGGTGAAACGAGTAGATACTTATACATCAGAGTATAAAGGCAACACAACGCCATCCATATATAGAAAATACGCATCCGTTGCCCTTGCACTTCCAAAAAAAAAAGACTCTCGAGGTTTTCGGTGCCAGTATGACCTCTTATCCCGACCATTTTCGACATAACGATTACTACGTTCAAGTCCACCAACCTCAATACCAACACCTATAGAGGTAGACAGTCTATGCATTTTCAGAGAAAGGGATGGAAAAATAGCAGGACATTCTCAACACGTAAGCCATCCCAACCAAATTCACGCAAAATCGTCACACATTCGCAGCTAGAAGATGATTCGATGTATTCGGACTCACTAGATCTTGCCGTCCGTCGCCGTCCCTCTCCCATGTTCCACACCTGTCTGGTTTTTTTGTACAGGTATAATTTGACGCACATGCACCAATTCATCACGCTGGGAGAGAGACATCAGTCATGGATGTACCAATTGTAGAAGAGTAAGGGGGGGGGGAAAGTGTGTGCAAACTAATCGAAGGATAACATGGGGTATATCTATTGAGTGAATGGTGTAAATCCATTACGGATCAATAATATCTCGGAGGGAGATGTTTAGGCGACCGAAGCGCTAGGTAGTATATAAGATGGTGGTCTTGATTGAGGCATCTTCCCTGCCGCACTCCTGACATTGAGGACGAGACGGCAACCCTGGAAAGATATGAGGCTTGAGTGATTTGAGATAAAACCACTCATACCGTGATAGACGCGACGGCGATTATCCAACTATTCAAAAATAACTTTCAGAGTTACGTGGATAATATCATGAAGGTCAGAACACGCACGGGCTCCCAAGTGCCGTTAAAGGAAGGGGAGCGAACTTTTGAAGCATCACATTGAGAATATTGGCACCTGAAATTCATGTGACCTCTCATCTTTTGTACTCGATGGCACGTCACCTACTAAAAATACTAATGGAAGGCAAATGCATGGTGAGCTACATATCTAGAAGGACAGTTCGGAAGGACTTGCATTATGCAATAGGCAGCACCATCCCTATAGTCCAGAGAGAATTAGCAGTGCAGATCAAGCCTATTAGTATTCGTTCAACCCCGCACCGGAAAATGGCCAGAAGCACAGGCGCCATGCTGAAACCATACTCTTTAACGAAGTTACGAAGTTTGAACAAAGTCATGCCGAGATAGACGACTATGGATGCATCTTCTGTGGTCATCTTGCACAATCCAAGGACCTGGCACTCACATTGAAAGAATGAACTGACACACCTGCAGAAGTTATTTTGACATAAATAAGGAGTCTTGAGCGTTGTCGTTCGGAACACTCACCAGCAAGAGAATTCATATGCGTATATCGGGGGAGTGAAAGAAAGACAACTGGGTATGAAAAACTCTGCCTTGATTATTACAGGTTTCATAGCAAACGCTACCATTGTGACGATTGTCTATGGTATCAGTTAGACATGACCCACGGCAAAACTGGGATTGATATATTCACGGTTACTTCGGCTAAATTCCAAGTTAAAATGACAAAAATGACAAAATTTCATAACTCACATATCCATAGAGCAATGAGAAAGGCTCCGACTTGATTGAATTCCATCATCAGTTCCAACACTGTTCCAAGCAAACTGATACACATACCTCTCAAATTTCTACAGTAAAGAGCGAATATTCTCATGATTATGAGAATATCCACTGCGAGTACAAACAGCGTTGTACCCCTTGTGAATGTAAAGCAACATTTGTCAATTTAGGTTATGTATTATAACAATCTGGTCCGCACCAAGTATTTAGTAGAAAAATCTCGTGACAACTATCAATAAATTAATGAGCAGATGAAACTGTCAATGGACTTGCATACATACAGCTGAAATTGACGGGTAAGCGTACGGCGTTGAATATAAAGATAGAGCTCACAGGCATAGGCAATATCGTCTTTAGCTTGGCTGCGGAATGGGGTTAAATTCTGGCGACTCGAGGTAAGAGATAATTCCAACCAAACGTTTCCAAAACCAACATGATAAAAGCCAAATATCGGGTGAAAAAATAAGGAATTTTGACTAAGGATCGTGGAGATCTGAAGTGAAATATACCTGAGGTTGCATGCCAGATAATAAAGGACTTACCTCCAAAGGTACTTGGACTCTTGGCCTTGGGTAATGACGATCTCGTACCCCAGCAATACTGTCGCAGACACTATTCCAAAGCGAAGGTAAGATTCTTTACACGGTGACACGACCTCAATCTATACTTACATGCGCTAAAGTTAGTGATTTTTATATATTCTAGAGTCAAGATTAATGAGTGTGTATCTGGAGATCCAGCCATTTTGCGTTGAAGGGGAAGGTGGACGAATGACGAAACTGGAACAGAAGTTCAGTGTCCTGTTATAAACGCAAAATATCACTCGAGAACGCGTGATAGAGATAGATCGGTCGTATTCCAGAAGGTGATACACCTCGACACCTCAATAGACCATCAGAAAGTACCAGATAGCACAAAGTTTGTTGAGATACGATCATGCTGACCCAGAACACTGATCAAGGTACATGATGGCGTGAATATTTCATCCGTTACCAACAAGATACTAACTCATCACCTGAAAAAGATCGTGGGAGTATTCCGGCCATCAGCACCTCAACAGATCACCAGTAAGCGTTAAGAACTTGAACTAGATCAATTTGAATCATAGTGTCATCACACCTCTTCAGAGTGACCCACTCACTTCCACAGCCTCAGTACAACAACCCACTTGGTGCCTTAGTGCCTTCCTGTTCACTGAGATTATAGCCGGCCCTCAATTCACGGATGTACAATGTACGTTTGAATTGAATCTGCTGGCATCATCAGTTTCAGATCTTTGTAGAACTGCAAGTGGCCAAGTGGCCAAAGCCCACGTGTACCATTGTTGAACGATGGATCAAAACCGTCGCCTTGTACATCGCCTTGCTATACATTGTACAAGGGCCAAATGGCAATGCGTTCGCGGCTCACCAGTAATAATAGATTTTTTAAAAAAACAGCAAAGGAGAGAAAGTTGTAAATAACGAGGCTTTTCTATTATCCGATGGTTCCTATTTGAGAGTGATAAATTAGTCAAGTTTAATTAAGGTCTACAAAAGCGCCGCGACCAAAAAGTCATGTACTGGAAGACAAGAAGATCGCAAGTTTGTCTATACGCCTCCACCTATACATATGCGACTTCTGTTGAAGACATCAAACATTCCACATTTCGGTCAATATTATAATCATGACTCGACCAACGAGCCATGAAATTGTGCCTGCACGTTGCCCATAAACTCCAGCAGACACCCTGACATATAATGAACAAATAAATTCTGTACAGTTTTAGGTCGTTAGTCTCGAGACACGGATCCAGGTTGAAGTTGTCCATGGAATCAGCAAGCTATTTCAAGAAAGCTATTTACGCTGCCTCAGGCAATTTCAATACTCAGCGCTGGAAGTGTCACTGCCTTGGCAGCGAAACTAACGTTGAGGACCAGACGAGATGCCTTAAAAACGCATGTAAGGTTATAGTTCTATCATGATAACGATACAGAACCATACTGTAATTGTAGCAACTGTCATCAGCCACCTATCAGACAAAATAGGTCAATATTCTGACATTTAACCAAGCATCAAACATCATTTACCAGCCTCCGATGTTTACTAGCTGTGGACGAGCAAATGTGTCCAAAAGCAAGTTGAAAAAATTGGCACCTGGATCTCATTTAGCTACCTTAGTTTTTCGATGTTGCGAAACCCACCGAAAATGCTAGTAAGATAATAAGTTCCCATGCCAACAAAGAAATCTTTGAATAACATACCATATACAGTAGATTGAACCATCCCTATGGAGGACGTGAATAACATGATACCAGGAGTGGCGAAATTTTCACGGGTAAAAGATGTACCTAGCTATGACACCAAGCAAGGGAGTCACCCTGAAGCCACAATCCTTCAAGAATTCACGGAGCTTGAATAAAGTCAAGAAGAGATATATGACTAAAAGTTCACGTTCTGAATTAGGTTCTAGCCGAAGGGCGTCATACGGACCTTGGAAGAATGAATTGATTCCCCTGGGGACAATATCCCGACATAAATTGCAGGTAATAAAGAGTGAATTTATTCAGGTACTGACCAGCAAGAAACAGCATATTTATACGTTGGAGGGGCGAAGGAAAGGCAGCTGGGTATAATGCCAGACAGAAAGGCCATAGGCCTGGGTCCCATGGGCTTGACGGCGAATGCGACTACGGTTGCGATTGTCTAAGACATATCACTCGTTAGAATTAACAATATAATGGTTTCTGGCACTGGAATATTCACAACGAATTCTACTGGTATTGAAATTAGATTATTATCAGGAAAAAAAGAGCACAACTTACTAATCCAAAGAGCGATCAGAAAGAAACCGACTGTATCGAACGGCACGATGAGCGCAATGTATTTATTTTAAATCATTGTACATACTGCGAAGACTTTTTTCATAAAGAGCGAAGAGTCTCATGATTATGAGGAAATCGACTGCGAGTACAACTATCACATTTCCCCTTACGATTTTGAGTAGGAATTGTCAATTAATGTTGGTGTCACTCTCGAAATTCTTCTCACCAAATTTCCAAATGAAATAGTGAGTTACAACTGCCATATATCCATTACAGTCAGTCAACGATTCACTCTGAAAGAATGTTTTAGCCTACAGCTGAAGAAAAAAAATTTTATAAGTTTGAGATGAGCAGGAAGAGAGTGATTACTTGCATTGAGTGGTAAATTCATTTTCATGTTGGCTGCATTCTGAAGTTATAATTGGATTTCATGGGCAAGAAGAGTAACCTCACCAATTGTTTCTAGGATCATAACGATAATTGCGAAATATCGGATGGAAAGGTACAAGCCCTTGATTAAGGACCAAGGAGAGCTGAAGTTTAATCAAAGAGGTTTGAGGTCCGACAATAGCCAGCATTCCCAACTTCTTCACCTCCGAAGATAATTCATCTCCTCGCCTTGAGTAATGATTATATCGTATGTGAGCAGGGCTGTGGCACATACTATGCGAGTGCGAGTATAGCGATGAGATTCTGTAACATAAGATAGAATGACTATGCTCACCGATGTTGAAATTATTCACTTGTATATCTCTGAGAGTTGTTACTATATCCAAGGTCCCGGCCATTTTTGACTAAAAGAGAAAGAATGAGAGGTCTTCAAGTCTCCTGGATGTGGATGGTTCGGGCTGACCAAGCTTGATGTCACGTTGAAGACTAGATCTCGTTTGGTACTTGGATGCCAAACGATTACAGTGAGTGGAAATATATTTCTAGTGCGTCTGTGTGGCAACAGAGCTTAGGCAGTATATAAGATTGAGTATCAGCGCTTGAGTGTGAGTGTGAGAGTTTGCAGAATGTTAGCAACACCATCAACGATTTTGTATCGTTTGAGAAGAGCCATGAGTGATCGCAGCTGTCAAATTTCAATCGTCAACGGTGAACTTCTGCACAAATTGAGGGCTGCTTTGTTGATACCTTGATGAACTAGCACGGGTTATCAATGGCAACCTATTTCTTTCGCTGTTGTTCCAGCTCAAGCCGTTTTTCATTCCCCATTGACCTTGTTTTTCAAAGCCACCCTCGAGAGTAAAACAGTCTTCGCGAGTCTTCACGGCAGAATCCTGTAGTTCTAGGCACCGAGTTTTTATATCAGTTAAGAACTGAGTTGAGTTGAGTAATTTGACTAACCAGTGTTAATAGGCTAATTAAAGCTGTTACGACAGACACAGCCTACAGGTCCAAGAAGCTTTAGAGTAACTTCTTTATGTCACATTGCACTGGTAAACAAAGACCGTGATACTCCACTGACAGTCATGTATGCCATACCCTCAACTTGACGACCAACTTGGAATAATGCCGCGCAGTCTGCATTATGGGAACAGTAGGACGAGCGACAAGCCGAACGACTATATAAATAGTATAAGACGACCATCATGATGTACTTTCCGTGATACTTTCCGTGAGATATGGCATTTCCGACGTGTCCTCCGTCAGCTAGAAGTGCTTCTCCAAGACGACGCGGGTCGGCGTTCAATACAATATTACCAATAAGCCAATATTATATGTTTGCTATACTTGTCCGGGACAAAGAGACATCAGCTGTCAGATACTGATTCGTGGTACAATTACGTCGCACTAGGTCTAGAACACGTGCTGTCTGGCCGGATTCTCATTCGGACACCATTAACATGGCAACCACATACTCCAGCCGTGCACCCTTCAAAGAATCTCTCATTTACCAAATTTACCCCGCCTCCTTCAATGACTCCAATAACGACGGGTACGGTGACCTGAACGGTATCCGTTCTAAGCTTGACTATCTCCAGTCTCTGGGTGCCGATGTCCTTTGGCTGAGTGAGTCAACTCTAAATTCTGTGTGCATGTGGTGTTGGTAGAGCTGAGCATGTGATTTTGTAGGTCCCATATATAAGAGTCCGTTGAAGGACATGGGTTATGATATTTCCGACTATAAGGCTATTGATGAGCGGTATGGGACGCTGGAAGATTGGGATGGGTTAGTTGGCGATTTACATGCGAGAGATATGAAGTTGATGTGTGTAGCTTTCCTCTCTTTGCTTTTGGTTTTTGACTTTCCAGACTGACGCATCTAGTACAGGATGGACCTCGTCGTCAATCACACATCGGACCAGGTAGGCTGGAGTAACGACTGTGTTATATACTAGTCACATGATTGTCTTTATCCCTGGCTCCAGCACGAATGGTTTTTGGCCTCCCGCTCCTCAAAGCACAATAACCCCAAACGTGACTGGTATATATGGCGCCCTCCAAAATATGCCACCGACGGATCGCATCTCCCTCCCAACAACTGGGTATCCGAGTTCGGCGGTAAGCAATACCTCAGCGTGTCATCGACCGAAATACATGGTTCTGACGTTGCATTTAATCCTTGATAGGCAGTGCATGGGAATGGGACGAACATACGCATGAGTATTACCTCCATCTGTATGTCCGTGAACAGCCGGATTTGAACTGGGAGAACCCTGAGGTTCGCGAGGCAATTTGGGAGATGATGTTGTGGTGGCTTAAAAGAGGCGCAGATGGTTTCAGAGTAGGTAACGCTCTAAAGCGAACGGCGTGTCTCCGCTCATGCGAGACAGATGGATGTGATAAACCTTATCTCAAAGACACCAGGGTTACCCGACGCAATTGTGGTTGATCCTTCCAAGCCATTCCAGCCTGGACGCGCACACTATGTCAACGGGTGTGCCTTGTCATGGGATCGCCCTGGCTTTATCCTCACTTATTATTTGTTTGGCTCATACCCTGCTTCGCAGTCCAAAAGTCCACGAATATGTCCAAGAAATGCACCGTCGGGTTCTATCATGTCCTCTCTCCTCTTTCACATATTTCACTTGAAACTCACAAAAAAATTCTTTGATAGATTATCCCTCTGCAATCACCGTTGGAGAATCTCCCTTCTCACATGACCCTGAAGAACTCATCAAATATGTACACCCTTCCCGCAAAGAATTACATATGATATTCCAATTCGAACTTGCCGATCTAGGTAGGTTCAATTTCAGAGCCCTTTTACCCGTCATTGATTGTTTTTCGTAATTACCACGCCAGACACGAACGTCAGCAACCGCCTCATACCAGCTTCTTATACCCTTCCCGCACTAAAACGGGTCATCAATAAATGGCAGAAATTTATGTACCAGAACGGCGGCTGGAATACCATCTATCTTGAAAACCACGATTTGGCGCGAAGCGTGTCGCGTTTCCTAGGATTCCGCTCCGACGCTGATGTCACTGATAAAAGTCAATTGGACGCCATCCGGTCATTGCGTGCGAGAGGAGCGAAATTGCTGGCAATCCTGCAGACGACGCAAGGTGGGACACTTTTTGTGTATCAAGGTCAAGAGCTAGGCCTTGCAAACGTCCCGAGGAGTTGGCCGATTGAAGAGTATAAGGACGTTGCGACTGTCAATATTTATAACGAGTTCGTTCCTTTAATCCTTTCTGTTGGACATGTGATAGATACTTATCATGGGTTGGTAGGATGGTTGAACGGAGGTCGAAGGAGTCCATGTTCCCTGATATGAGCGACGTTCTCGATGGTATCAACAGGAAAGCACGTGATAACGCGCGTACGCCTATGCATGTATGTCTTCTGCGACAATGAATATCCCTCCTCTAACACTTCATCATAAGTGGGACAGCACTTCTCATGCAGGGTTCACCGCCGCACAGCCCTGGATGCGTGTCAACAACGACTACCCTACATGGAATGCCGCAGCGCAGGTAGGCGACCAGGACAGCGTATACACGTTCTGGAAATCAGCCATCGCATTGCGTAAATCAAACCTTGTGCTGGTACGCCATTACTCGCTGTTGCATGACAGAGCTCTGCACTGACATTGCGCCCGCCAGACATATGGAGACTTTGTACCGTTATCTCCCGAGCACGAATCTATATTCGCATACACGCGCACACTGAATGACACCATGGCGCTAATTATAATGAATTTCTCTCGGGAGGAGGTGAGCTATGAGAAGGCCATCGATGGGCAGACGAAAAAGGCTCGTTTGATTCAAAGGAATGTCGGCAAGGTGGAATCAGAAGAGATAGATCTTGCCGGGTTTGTTGTGGTGTTGGAGCCATATGAGGGTAAGGTGTATCTGGCAGAAGGGGTGCAGGAATGAGCCGTGCACTCAAGCAAGTTTTTTAGAATCAACGTTTGTTGTTTGTTCTTAAGCATCTCTTCATGATTTTCTGTCCTGGCACTGTGATATTTAAGCCGCTTGTCTTGGATTCTACTAACAGCGAGTGTACTACTACTTATAAATCAATGTCAGCTCTTTGCCACGTCAATGATATAGTACGTATTCAATAGTTGAGATTATTTTGTGAAATCGACATCTCCGCATGTTTGATTCATGGTACGTTTCATGAGGCTTGTCGAAGGTCTAATATATCTGGTATTTGTTATCGTGGCCGGGGTAATGCTATTGGTAGGAACGTACGACATAATATCAGGATTGTTTAGCTGTAGTCTGTGTCTCTTCTCTCGAATTATTCATTTCGCGAGTGGTCACGAACGTGGAGTGTGAAACACAGAGAGCTAGTAAAGGAAAACAAAAATATCGATCAAATGAGCTTCTCAGGATTAATGAACACTAAAGTGCGTACCCACCGAAGTTCGTGACTGAGACTCGACCGCCGAAAAAAACGTACAGTGTGCCTGACCAGCAATGCTAGATATGACAAGCGGGAGTACACGCTGGAAAGGGATGGGTGGGAGCAGGAAAAGATGCGCAGGATAACTCGGTTTGCCACCAAGGAATAAGTCGGTGCGAGAACTAGCGCCCTGCGTTGGGGTGGATGATCATCTAGTGTAACTTGATTGATGAAGAGGTAGAGGAGAGAACTAGAGGACTTACAAGCACAAATAGACCATCTACATCTCTTCTACGACACTTCTATGTGTGGATAAGACCAGCGTTATGAAATGCACAGCTCGATCCATATATATCTTCACCGCCTCGAAATGAGTCGTTCCAACCAAACTCGTCGAACGTTGTGGGTATAGGCACGATGAAGGTCTTGCTGTAGCGGACTGTGACCCCCGATCATTATATTTTGAAATTTGGGTTTTTCTTCTTTTTGGCAGAAATACAGATGCCAAGTTCTTATCGACTTTCGTCCAGCTGGTCGTTCGCCACAAGCAGAACACTATGAGTTTCCAGATACCCCGTTAGTCACTCTTTCCAATGTAATCGTACTATGAAGAATAAGCCTGGATGTCAACGTGGATGGCAATTAGGAAATAGACACTAACACAATGCAATGCACGTCGATTCATACAAATTCAGCAATTCCGATAATGAATCATGACGACTAAACGTCACGGTAAAGACAGGTAAGTCTCTCCAAGACCCAAGGACTGCGTGACAAGAAGGTTGAGCGAACTCGATGATGATAAGGTTCTAATCGAACAAAACGAACATCACAACGGACGACCTGTATGACACAGTCAGCGTGGTCATAGGGTACAATAAATGTTTAGGTTGCATACAGCAGGTTTAGTTCTTTCCAAATATTCGTTCCCTTAACAACGAACATGCCGGTCAACGGGTGTGTATGCAAAGGGTCTCCATGTGCCATTTCCATGTTAGACCACGATGGTCACCAATCTCAGGGTCGCAAGACAACAAAATTGAGTGACCTTGGTGCAGGCAGATAGTATTCCGATCGAAGAGGAATGAACAATCTACATGAAAGAATTAGCATTGTAATAGGATACAAATAAAGGAACAGGTGACGTACAGTATGCTTAATATTTCCCAGATACTCGTTCTCATAACAACGGAGGGAGCAGAGTTGGGACAAAGTGGTCAACAGGACGTATGGCGGGGTCTCCATTCGCAATGTCGAAGTTGGACGATGGATGGTCACCAACCTCCTTGTCAGGCAGCAACAAAAATCGAGATACTATGATCCAAGCGAAGAGGGGACGGGGGGAGGGATCTACATGAGCATTGACCAGGCTGCAAAAGTAGAAAGAGGAGCGCCTTCAAGCGCGCTTAGTCAAGCAAACACGGAGGCCTACGACACTTTATTCATGCACCTATACCAGGAACTACTTCTGGACAACGGGACCATCCAACGTTCAACCGTCAGACCTGGGGCAGGGTAGACCCCCTCCCCCTCCCTACTACTTGCTCAATCAAACCCGATCGTGTCGTAGAAAGCATAATCAGGCCCAAGCCCAAGTACCAGCAACGCCTTGGGGTGAGGAATAATCTCAGACGCAAGGGAATTTGGGTCTCACGATAGAAAGAAGGAATAATGCCTCTAATCCGTGGGGTTAGATGGGTTCGTTCGTTGACTGTCAGGGGGTCGGTGAGTTGGTCACGCATCCAATAAAGACCTGCTACTCATATCCTGGCATCCTGTGCAGCTTGAGGAGTTCGAGGATGGATCCATCCATCAACGTTGTCCATCATGGACATCAATTGAGTCACTGCGACAAGT
>QFEC01005810.1:0-16076 GCA_003316585.1 Gomphus bonarii
TCCTCTGCTTAGCTCCATGAGATACCTCCAGAATAACTAAGGGAGTTGCCCTTACACACAGACTGAGATGAGAAGGTTGTAAAGGCTCTCAAAGAACTTGGGTGATCTGGAAATCTTTGAGGAGAAGAGTGGTCAGAAGAGAATGGTCTTATTCTCTACCATGACAAGGTATATATCCCTCTCGACCCCAAGCTATGGCACAACATCTTCAAGGCACACCATGATGCAAGTACCACTGGTCATCCTGGTTGCTGGAAGAAAACTGAACTCATGTCTCAGAGCTACTGGTGGCATGGAATGGGACAGTATATTGCCAAATATGTAAAGGCCTGTAATCTGCAATAGGACCAAAACCTTTCCAACCTCCCCTATTGGTAAACTCCTCCCCAATCATATTCCATACCACAGATGGCAAGTTATCACTGTTGATCTAATCACAGAACTACCTGCCAGTCATGGCTACAATGCTCTTCTTGTCACTGTAGATCACCTCTCAAAGTGTGCATACATCATTCCCACCACATTGGACATGGACTCAGTAGGAATTGCCAGACTTTTCCATGACCATGTTTGGAAGCTCCATGGACTACCAGAGGAAGTCATCAGTGACCACAGCACCAAATTCATCTCCCAATTCATGCGAGAATTGAACAAGCTCCTAGGTATCAAGGTTGCTGCCTCCACAGCCTACCACCCACAATCTGATGGCCAAACTGAAAGGGTCAACCAGGAGATTAAGCAATACCTCCAACTCTTTGTCAACCAATGCCAAGATGACTGGTTAGATTGGATCTCTCTTGCTGAGTTTGCATACAAAAATCAAATTCACTCCACGATGCAGACTACCCCCTTCATGCTTGACAGTGGTCAGCATCCAAGACTTGGACTAGAACCAACCCAAGAAACCCAATTGGAAGCACTAGATGAATTCACCACTCACATGGAAAAGGCCACTAATGAAGCTCACTCTGCCCTGTCAAAGGCTGCAGATGACATGGCACAATTCTATGACCTACACTGCCAGGCTGCTCCCACATACAAGATTGGTGATAAGGTCTGGCTAAATGCACAATACATTACAATCACTTGCCCAATGAAGGAGTTGGATCATAAATGGTTGGGTTATTATGCAGTGAACAAAGTTGTATCACAGAATACCTATGGCCTCTAACTCCCACCATCTTTTGGTTGCACCCATCCCATCTTCTCTGTCAACTTCCTATGCCCCTACCAAGAGGATCCAATCCAAGAACAACATGCTCAACCCCCCCCCTCCTCCTGTTATTCAAGATGGAGTCCCTGAGTATGAAGTCAAGAGGATCCTAGATAGCAGGGTCTACTGAGGATGACTAGAATACCTAGTCCATTGGAAGGATTATGGAACTGCATATGATTCCTGGCTACCTGTGAAGGACATCTCTGGAGCAAAGGGACTTGTTATGGAGTTTTACCAACAGAACCCCAAAGCCCCACAATGCATATCAGCTACTCTATATGCCACCCTCCCCTTTCAAACTTCATGGAAACTCCCAAGCAACACCTCTTCAATTGGACAGAAGGAAGGAATCTAGCACGTAACACTCTAAACCCCAAAAAAATAAGCAACACTCCACCTGACATCTAATTCTCTTCATTTATGTCTCTTTCCATTCAACACTTATATAAACTTCGCTATCACCCCTTCTCCATCCACTTGATAACAAGCAACCCTCATTACTACAACATGGCCAGCCAATCCAGCCAACAAAGTCTCATCTTACTTGAATCCTACCCTATATCATCACACTGGTATATCGACCCAAGGGACATTAGACAAATCGAGAAACTTTTTGAACTTCCAGCTCCACCCAAACCCATCTTCTCCCTGTTAAGATGCACTAAAGTTCCCTTTGAAGTTTACACTTGATATGACTGATGGATGGCCAGATATGAACTGTTTATGTATTATATTTTTGATGTTTTGATCTGAGTTTGTATCTAGCTTATTATATAATACAATTTTTGCTTTTGCCCTTCAACACTCCCTTCCTGATGGGGATATAGCAACTTTTCTGCAGTAGTTAGCAGAGATTTGGTGGAACCCTAGTAATTACACTCCTCAGTTATGGTTCACACTATAATTTATTATTACAATACCTAGTAATTACACTATGGAAAAAGAAATAATAAGAAAATCAATATAAAATAGTAATTATACAATGGCTAGCTCACCTCCTCAGTTATGGTTCACACTGAGGAGGGAGTGCATATGTGGGCATTGTCTCACCCACATATACTCATAAACTGGCCCTTTGGCACCCTTCAGGTGCTCATTATGTCAGCAAGGTAGGCACCAAACCTCAGTTACATAATCCAAAGTCTGGGTGGTTAAGTCATTGGATCCTACCAAATTATCAGATCATGCATGTAGCCTTGAAGCGGAGGCAAAAGTGAGTGGTGCATGATAGTGTACAGAAAGAAATGAACAGAACTCATGAACATGCACACATAAAAATTTTGAAAATTCTGAAAAATATTATAACATATGTTGAACTGTTCTATCCAGTTGTTTGAGTAAAAACAGTATATATTATGGTTGGAGCTCTCAAGGTGGTATAGTGCATATATGTACCCTACACTTCCCTGGCAAAAGAAGCCTCTTACTCATCAACCCTATGAAGCTGGAGACATAATATTCCTCAGCTGAGATTCAATTCCCTGCACATTTGAGGGATTCACCAGGAGGAGGACTTGCAACACCATAGGGGAGTACAAGTGAGAGGCACCATTCAAAACCTACAACAATCCCTACAGCCCCTACAGCAATCACCACTCAAGTTGTGAGTTTGCCCTCCACCTGTACCCTGGGGTAGAACTCAAGCAGAGCCTGACCTGGACCCATCCCTCACTCTGGAGGAGACTGACAAGATATGTTAGTGGGTGCTTCCATTAACAATCTCAACAGAACTCCATGTTAAGACACCATGCATTGAGAGGGGGGTGATGTCAAGGTTCAGCTTGGAGTTCATCATCCAGTTTGTTGTCTCCTGTTTATGTTTCTATGTGTTTCTGCACCTTTCACCTTCTGATTACATACTAGGTGCCGGATTAGGGTATATAAGTTGTGACTGGTGTAACAGCTTCTCCTCAGCTTGATCTCTGAGGATTACCACTACACCAGGTGAGCTCTCTATGTATTTATTGTATTTATTACTAGTAACCCTTGTATAAACTGAGGATGACTGCTACACCAGGTGGAGAACCCCCTTATCAGCTCATTAATATTAGAGTATCTTGTTATTGTGACCTTGTCGATAGCATTGCCCTCACATAAGGTATGCAACAATGTTGCATAAGGCATGGAAACCAGAATGTAAGATATGGATGCAAGAATAGGTAAAACATGAAGAGTGGGCATACATGCCCATACATGTACTGAGGGTAACCAAAGTGAAGGAAATGAATAAAAGAGAATAGAATGAAGTGGGATGTACCAAACCAAACCAAACATACTTATGTGACTTGTAAGTCAGTAACTTGTTGTATAGTATGTGAGGACTTTGGTCAGCACAACCAAGTGAACCAAGGCTCAGTAAATCATACTTTGACAGTGAGGATCCCCTTACCTAATTGAATAACTATATAACTACTGGGAGTCACAATAGATACAACATAAGAGAAGTAACAGTAATGTAAAGTAAGGAAGGGGGGATGGAATAAGTCACGTAAACAGAATTAAAGGGAGCATAGAGAGGTAAAAGGAAAAGAAAGAAAGAACCTAGGGATGAAAGGGAACCTAGGGGTCATTCCCTGACATGATGGCTATTCCTCAGCTTGCTCTCTGAGCTGAGGATATCTGCTACACCAGGTGAGCTTCATATGTATTTGTTGCAAATGTATGACTATGACTTATTGTAAGGGCAACCCCTGTTGCACTTACGGAGTGTCATGCAGTGCTAGCAAGGGGGAGATCCTAAGTGTTACCACCCTATGTACAGCAAAGGGGGTCTCACCTAGCAAGGGGGAGATCCTAAGAGGAAAGCTTAGGGTCCCTTGCTAGTGAGCCGTTAGATCTATATACCAATGGTCCATGCACTACTTCCTCAGCATACCTTACCCCTCTCCTGGGCCTGAAGGTATGCATACCAATCTATAAATACCGAGTGTCTCAGGAGCTGATCTCCCAGGACCCAAACCAAGGTTCAGGTATGTAGCTCTTCAGGAGCTGGACCCAAACCGAGGTATTCTCCTTCAGCCTAAGTGCCTTGGCCCGGGCAGGTCTCTTCCTAGCCTGTTTCGGTCCTCAGCTTCCCACCTCAGTTCTCAGCTTCTAGCTTGGAAACTTCGTGGGTGAGTGCCGAGCTGTTTCTTGGACCTGAGGGTGCTGAAGTCTCGGAAGGTCCTGCTGAAACCCTTGGGTCTCTCAGTCCATTCCGGGCCAAGCTGTGCTTGTTTCAGCTTTTCAGCTTGGGCTTTGAAACAGGTCGTCCCCTGACACTTATACTCTTAGTATTATGCAAAACTATACAGTATATTAGTCATGAGGTTTACTAATCATCAAGCTAGTTATTTTCATTTATATTACTAAGAACCAGCTCATCTTCTACAAGAAGCTGAGTCATGAGTATAATCCTTCATAGCATAGACTACCACTAATATTGTTCTTTAGTCCCTGTTTAGGTATTTAGAGTCTAATATATAATCTTCTACCCTGTTTAGTTGTATCACATTTCACATTAGTATTTACTACTGGTAGACATGTATAGACTGAGAATATCTGCTGCACCAGCTGGACTTGCCTTTATCAGCTCAAAATTCTCCTAAGCATCTTGTGGTTGTGGCCTTGTCATTAGCATTGTTAATATCACATGGATATTCAGGCCGAGCACTTACTATAACAAGTGGACATGAGTGGCCATAGGTGTGGAGCATTGTTCTTTTCCATTGTTCTTTTCCATTGTCTCCCTATACTGGACTTTACCACTCATTGTCTTTTACGCTTGTTCTTCCTTTCTATTATTCACCATTGTATTATCTATTTGTCTATTGTCCATTTCTCATATAAGTAGACCCTTGGGATAGCTAGTCACTTCAGTACTTCGAGACGAAGACTGAAGTGAGTACTAAATCACATATGTCGTGTCATTACCAAAACTTACATTTCATGATAACAGACTTGTGTTTAGGTAGTAACTTCTTCAAATATACCAGAGTACTTCGAGACGAAGACTGAAACTTGTGTTTAGCCTTTTTACAAGCATCACCCTCACAACAATGATACTTCATAATCTCAGATTATTAATTACTCAGACTACACTTATTTATTATTGGGCCTGAAAAATTCCAGAACAAATAGGAAATACTATGAAAGGTCAGTAATTATTCTCAAAATTTTTGAACAACCAGTTTGAGCTCCACAGCTGTTTAATGTAGGTAGGGTGGACTGTTGGGTTGGTCAAAAAATCCATTTTTAAATAGAAATATTTAGGGAATCAACTGTTGGGAACACCAAGGAAACATATGAGAAGGGATCATTTTTTTAAGTTTCAGATGAGTCTGTCAAAAATTGACTGAGAAATGTTTGAAAATTGGCTCAAAATAAGAATGGAAATGTGACATTAGCAACATTGAACTAGGTAGAGTACACATGTCGACAGAACCTCTGTATCCTTCGTCTTACATAGGACGCGGCCCCAAAAGACATAAATGGATAAATAAATAAATAAATAAAACAAGCATGGTCACGAGCTGCGTGTTTTGTTCGACTTTTGACCAGACAGGAACACGTCTGAATACAGGAGGAGCAGACAAGACCATCAAAGTGCCCTCTCTATTACGCCATGCACATATTCCGTGTTCTTACCTACCTCACTTAGATTTACGCCGAGCAGTCACAATAGCGATGCATACTATATTTCACTATACTTTATGTATGCCAAAATGAGTGCCATTGATCTTGAGTGTGGTCAGCGAGTGCAACTCGTGTCGGCATTAAGGTCACTGCGTAAATGGTTAAGATCGACCGAACCCATCTCTTGCTGAAAACGGCAGCCTCCTTGAATTAGTTACATTTGAAAAAGTATTCTGAGAGAAGCCGAATTGTAAGATCTAAACGGTTGCCTCATATGCTTTGTTGTCGAAACTTCAAACAAGTGGGATAGCTCAGATGGCTGTAACGGCTCAACTGGGAATGTGAAGTGGTGTCAGCAGCAACGGACAATCCGGTTGTGCGCTGGGTTCAAAGCCCTCCCCTCCAGAAAATTTGGTATTGCGCCTCTTACCCTCCACTCGGCAACAAGTGGCTGGGTGGCGAATAATGGACTTCTGATTGGTCAGGGAAGTAATTCCGCAGCCACAGTGGTCCGCCGAGTTAATCTTAGGAGATCAGGAGGTGTCTTCTAGTCGCCTAACTTGACCGTGCCCTTCACAAACTCTTCTTTTTTTGCAAACCATAGCTTGAACAGTCTCATCCATGAAATATTAAAACTTGGGTAATTTGTAGTGGCAAAAATTTATTATTTATCCTTTTAAGAGTCCAACAACTTGGTAATTAATATCAGACAAACATCAATGAACGTTCATCCAATGCCGCCTTAGAGACGCAGCACAGGTGACTATTATTGGCAAAGGGAGTGTAATGTACGTGCGTCGACTGTCGACAAGAGATGTCTTTAATTCAAGTCGAAGTTATGTTACCTTGTCTGCGAAGCTTTTGAGATTATCCCGCCAAAGACCGTGGCTCAACACTCAGAAACAATAAAGAAAGAAACAAAAGGGGGAGCAGCGGCTTTTTACATAGAGTCCGAATACTGAGGCAACGAACATTTCAGCTTCGGTAACGTGTCAACGAGTACGTGACACGAGCTTGAGTGGTATATCTATACCGCGCAGCTACTCCTTGTGGCGGACAACAAGCTGGATGCATCTGTCCGTGTCAAAGGTCGCTTCCATACTGTAGCATCAGCTTGACATCAGCGTCGATGGAGAGAGTTCACAGCTAGACCCTTATGGGGGTGCATTAACATACAATCGACACTTTCGATTCCGCTGTCCAACAAAATCTGGATAACCGATGGCGGGGCGTCCTTCTAAATTTCATGCCCAAGTTAAGCCCCCAGTCAATCCCAGTGAAGGAAACGCAAAGAGAAGGAAACGCAAGCACTGGACTGCAACTATTTCAAAGAGTTCTGCAGCCACTTAGCTCCCTTCTAACCGCGAATGCCCAGGCCATAACGTCATAACGAATTATACACACCATCACCACCACCACCACCCATCTGCAGAGCACACTTGACCTCCTCCATTCCCACCTACGCGGACCTTCACACACTTGGACACCTGCAAACATCAGAACCCATTGGATTCGAGAGGCAAGGATTTCTCGGTCCCCAGCACCGTTGCTTGTGTGACCCAGATTTGAAATGGATACAGCTGATGTAGGTCGTTGTGACCAGGAGCGGCGCTTGTGGTAGAACAGAACGAGTGTGTATGGAATGGACCATCGGTAGCGCTGCTACCAAGAAGAGCGAGAGTCTGGTACACTTTTCTCACTGATGAGGCATAATGCATAGCATTGTGAGTGTTCCAACAAGAACTTGCCATCCCCAATTTCTAATTCCTTCCAGTTAAGCCGAGCATGTCCAGTCATCAGCGAAGATCACTAGATCAGTGATGGCATCCTAGTAAGGCTCTATGCAAGAAGAGAGTCGCCACTACAGGAAGAGCAAAGTCACGTGATACCATGTCACACGATTCCCAGGAAACGTCGAATCCAAACCATGACCGACCCAGTTGCATCCCGCTCTGGATTTCTTTGCACATACATGAGCAACCATCCAGATACGTTAGGTAAACTTGAAGCCCGCTCCCTTTCAGGCTTCCCAGCGCTCTGATGCAATCGTTATTCTTCACTAATTTCCTGGCTAGTGGCATATGTCCGACACTTTGGCAAAATCCCGGCACCCGTGGTGTCCGCAGTCATGACTTCCATCGATACGAAAGCGAGTTATTATTAATCTAATTAACATTCCCCCCCCCACAAAAAAGGGGGTAACTAATATCTAATGTTTCCCTACACGTCCAGGGGATGTCTTTATCGTTTGTGGTCCAGGGAACGGATGCGAAGAAGCAAATGACAGTATCATTCGATCCGCCGCTTTCTGGTTATGAGGAAGTGAAACCACGATTATTGTCCATGAAACTCGAGGCGGAAGAGTCGCTGGGAATGGTGCGTTTTTTGTTTTTGTGCCATTTGCCGTCCCATTCACTCCATATTAAAATTTAACTTTTATATGACATGTTATGCAGACGCGACGTCCTCAGATCAGAACCTTTGGATTCCCCCGCAACACTTTAATCCCCATGAGCATGTTATGCTGTCTCATATATGTCACATTTTCCGTACCCAGTCCTTCCTCTTCCCTAAATAACATTGGCCCCTGGATTCGCTCGGCCGTAGGAGGACCTTCAGTAATCAAGTACATTTGGATCTTCACGGTATCAATTCACATTTTAGAAGCCGTCTGGGTACTCAATTTGTGCATCCGTCATTCTACGGGACTAAATATTGGAGTATGTAACTCGAATCCATCCTCTTTTTTTTTTTTGCCTTCTCTGACAATATACCTGCACAGGCTCAATACGTGATATCCACCTTTCTGTTTGGGTTTCCTATCTTGATGAAGCTGAGGCAGCTGATCCAGAAGGCGAGGATAGACTCCATCACCAAAATTCATTAATAGTTTTTCTTTCTGGCTACATTGTAGTGTTATTACTCTGTTAAACGTCGTATGGTGTATATCATCATTGTATCTTAAGTTTGACTGTACGACCATCATCTGACCCTACGAGCAACTCGCTCATATGTGGTTACACCTCAACTATTATCCATTTTACTGCTTTGATTACTCAATTCCTTTCCGAATTTTCCATCATGTTAGACCAGCTACCCTCGGGAGGAAATACTGTCTAAATATGACTGAACTGAAAATTATAGACCACTGTAGTATCAGACTACCTTTACATGGACCTTTGATTAAGATATGAGCTAGTACAGGATCTAAAATTTCATCATATCCATTCAATGAAGTCTCAATGACTCAGCGGAATTGTATGAAAATGTCTTCTATAACCACAGAAGCCAAGATCTAGTTTCCCATCTGCTAGAAATGTGACACGAGGAACCGCACAAATGAAAACTGTATCGATATATTGACTTCTCTCTGCACCAGGCTTTATTTTCGAGTTTGGTTGTCCACAAGAAACCGCACAGCCGTACGGTAGTCCTCATCTAGATCGTGATGCCAGATAAAATCCCACACGTCAGTTAAATCTGTCCGCATGCCCTCTAGTGACGGGCCACTCGGTCCTGCTTGCTCGTAAATTTCTCCAACGGCATAACTACGCATGAGCACGCTGTTCGCACGAGGACGACGGATGTTATCATAAGCCTGAAGCACCAGCTAGGTGTAGACAAAAAAAAAAATGAATGGTTAATGAGATAGAGCTCAAGGAGGCTGACATGGACTGACTTCTACATTGGACAGCTTGGCCAGTGGGTGTGTGAACAGCTTTGAGAGGAGCAAGGCATCTTCGATAGCTTGGCCGGCTCCAGCCCCGAGATGGGGAAGCATACTGTGTGCCTAGGGATTATATCATCATTCATAAGCATCCCCGTGGCTAGCTGCGCAATCAAATATCTTACTGCGTCCCCTAGAAGAGCTATTTTACCTTGCACATATGAGTCTAAAGGTGGGATTAGTGAGTGGAGGAACCATTTATTCGGTGCTTGCAATTTCTAGCAATTGTGAGCAGTGGTCAGCTCCGCTCCAGAGACAAGTACTTCCAAAGAGTATTACTGCTAATAAATTCGTAACCTTGGGTCCCCAACCAATAAAGCGCTCCAGCATTTCGGCCTTGGTTGATGAAACCACCCAGGGATCCCCCGGCGCGGGTGCTTGTTGTTCAAGGGATCTGCTGCGATCCGTGGAAAAGACTACGACATTAATCTGTACCACGTGTTAGGGGATATATGAGATGGCCATAAAAAGTTGATATATTTACGGCGTGTTTTGCTTGGAGTGGAAACATGATGATATGCTAAATAAATGAGAGTTTATTATATCTCACGATGACGCGATCAAATTTAAAAAACTTGCACAGTCAGGTCCCAGGTACGCAGTTGGTCTGCGGACTGTTTCGCCTAGGGCTGCGAGACATTCCTCTTCGGATATGAGGCCCCGAAATGCTACCGTCCTTGTGAATTTGGGATTGGGGATATTGCCCACCACACTGGACCGAACTGCACTCTTGACACCATCGCATCCAATCACTACGTCCGCGGTATGCTTCGAGCCGTCATTAAACGTGATAGTGACCCCATTCGACTCAGATTGAGAGACTGAGACACACTTCTTGTCGAAATGCGCGATGTTAGGAGGAACAAGACTGACAAGTGTGTCCAAGAAGTGTGCCCTGTGCACACCCATCCCCAAGTCCGTATCTGTGGCAGGATACTGGTCGTCGGAACACAATCTGTCAGCGTGATCATGAGCCAGGATCTACCAGTTACTTGCATCATAAATCATTTCATGGCCTGGAAGACCAGACACGAACAACATCGTTCGGTTTACTAGGGGTTCTCCAGTCATCTGAAGGATACTGTCCAAGATCCCGAGTTCACGTAGCGCGCGAATTCCATTGGGTCCTGATTAGCAGAAAGGGGTCCATGGGCATGTGTTTGTGCGCTGGTTCGATGGGCACCCACCAATTCCGACTCCTGCCCCAATCTCTTCAAATTTGGGCTGATCGTGACAATCAGTCTCATACATCAATACATGTGCATCTGGAAACAATCACCGCCTGTTCGAAGATGTCAACCTTGACACCGCCTCGAACGAGCCCCACTGCCAACGCCAATCCACCCATACCACCTCCTATGATCGCAACATTAAAGTCCTTGGAATGCTTGGAATACATGCCGCTATTCCGCTTGTTGAATGTGAGGTTGTCACGAGTGCGAGGGAATATGGCTGGGATCTGCAAGTAACAAGGGACCCAAAGGGGAGAAATTGTTCTGCCATAAAGCAAGTCTATTGGCATACACCATAATTAGCGTACCAACCAGAACTTTGGGACCATCCCAAGAATGGAACCAGTGTATGACCGAATCAGCGGGACATATCCTGAGAGTTTCCAGCCATTGGGAGTTAATTTTGTATGGATCCTGATGTATAAGAGAGGAAGCCCATAGGAAAAAATTAGACCAAAAAGAAGTCGTCTACCTAATTTCTCAGCCAGTTTGCACAAAACACCATCGTGACGCGTGATGTAGTAGCACAAACGGCACGATGGCGGCACAGAATCCAAAAACTTAAAATGATGGCCAAGCGTCCATAACGCGTCCACAAGCGTCCACAGTATTCAATATGAACATCGGGAAGGAATCCGAATGTTCCGTACCAGCTGGTATACTCTTATGCAAGTCTAGCCACTTGATCCATTATCCTGTGATTGTATGCATGTCCGCAATAAAGGTTGACCCATTGGCAAGCTCAGATCACCAGGCCCTCATGCCGTGGGGTGCCGGCGGCAATTTTCACGCAGCGAATTTCGGAGGATCCGGAAACTTATCGGAGGGTTTTCCCATACTTAAGCGACGCACTGTCCAAGTCTTCGTGGCACCTCAGCTCAAAAATTTTGGGGGTCCAAACATTCAACTAACCAAACAGAAATAGAACAGGAAGAATTTGGTCTTGCTTTAGATCTGCTCCCCTGCGACATATGATATTTCTGTTTTCCGCGACCCAGCATAAAATGTTGTGTTGCTTGACCTAGTGGTGGGATTGCTATAGAATATTGCGTATAGGGGACGATAAAGTTTACAGCACCGAAACAAAGGAAGAAACTACCAGCCTCCGAGTACTCCGAATTTCGGGTAATATGACGAATCTGCGGCTATTGCTCGAAGGCACTCAGTGCCTCACGGAGGACGCGGTGCCTCCTAATTTGGCCAAATACGCGGGAAGGGGAGTATAGGATCAACGCAGGTGTATTCTATGATTGATATAATCACTCATCTGCCTTAATCTGTACTGAGGTGCTTTCGATGCAATATCGTGTAGGACGCAAAGCATGCCGTTTTTTAAAAATAAAGTTGAGCTCTTGGTCCAGAGGTCGAATATGGATCGTACATGCACCAAGGAAAATCGTTCTACATCACTGAGGAGAAATGAGTCAACAATTAAATGAGCCTCCCAAGGGCATACATGTTTCTGCAAGTATCCCATTGTCTTCTGCTAGAAGACGCCACCATGTTCTCTTAGGTGCCTTGTTATATTTGAAATGCAAAATCCGAACGGAAGAAAAATATTCCAAATTCTCACCTTACAGAACTTTACTTTCTCCTTGGAAACACCGCCCAGATCTAGACTGGTTGCAGGTCTACCCCATACTTCAAGTTTCAGTGATTCCGAGCGGTGAATATTAAACTACGTGCATATCCTGATTATCCATACCAAGAAATCAATATCAGGAACCAGTCCATCCCACGAGTGTCTAACAAGACCACGTGACCTGGTTTGCCATCTCAAGTGGACTTGGTGGTTGTATATACATCAAAATTTTTATTATGCATGCATACATAATATAATACATCAACTGTTGATATCATGTTCGATAAAACATTGCCCTGGCGGTTTCCCTCTCCCACGTCGTCTACCTCTCGATGAGTTCATGCGGAGTTCGCGGCCAATGCAACTGTGAGCTAGCCGCAAACGCACCGTCTCTTTCCACTGGCTCCAACATCTTCTGGTCTTTGAACTGCAGCTGGTACTCCAGGCCATCACAGAAGTCCTGAATCGCTGAGACTCTCATTAAAATTTTCAGTTATCAGAACCAGCATTTGGTCAGAATGAAGGTTGCCTCAACACAGCGGCGTCACAGCAGCACAAACAGATTGTCTGACCAAGAAAATCATGAGAAGATCATGTACTTTTGCATTGTAAAATCTAGCCTATACAAATGGTCTGCAGGAACAACAGGAAGAAAATGGTAGTCCACCCTCCATTTTCCCAGAACCATATTGGGGCTAAATTTCTCTCTTCAAAAGTGATGGAAGTTTTTCTGACATTTAGACATAATGTGTGTAGGGCCCTGAAAATCCTAATTTGGCGCCAAAGTCACACGGCCGGTATCGACCATTGGCCTACCTAGACTTGGTAAAGTATTCTATTTTTTCGCTCGGATGAACGACTTTGGTAGTCAGGTTGACAATCTACGGTTCAACTTGCGCCACGGTCAGGATGAGCTTACATCCACATAAACGTCCCACGGCGCCGATAGCCACTCCAGGCAAGCCAGACCGTTTGTCACATTCCCAGTACACCCACGATAGACACGTCTCGCCCACTTCTCTCCCCAATTCGAACTTGTCGGCGGCTTCCAATCTCGACTCCAATGAAGGAATGTTGTTCGAGAGTACCTCTCACATCTTCACGCCCTCTGCACCTCCAGTGGTCACTTCACGGTTGAGAAAAGCTTCTTCTTCGTCCCAGCTCTACAACAGCTCGGGAGGTAGAGCTTTCGAATACAATTTGTCTAACGAGGACGAGGAGGTTCTTCATGTCAGGCATCAAGATCATGACTCGGGACAGCGGACCCGCAATGGATACTCATGGTCCTCCAAAGTGAGGCATGAGAAGCCAATTTCGACAGGACGAGTAAGGGGCGCTGAGGAGACAGAAACAGAATTAGATGAACCCGTGAGCTACAATGTTGTTTGAATATCAGTCGGCATCCCTTATGCGCGTGCGCAAAGCCCAGGCAGCTTCCTCTATCTCGCAGGGTAGTAACCCCACCTCCATTAACGCCGCTGGGACGCGTGACACCTCTACTCTTTGAAACATTCCGTCTCCTTTCGGTCGTGCCCGCATTTGTCGGAATTTGCTATCATCTCTTCAATCTATATCAACCTCACAGTTCTCATTCAAGGCTGGACCACGCTGTATGCTTCCTTTGGGTATGTATACACTCTCAAGTGCTCCACCATTAGTGGCATCATCCGTAAATGTTGAGATGCCTGACAGGCTCTACTCACTGCAAATCAATGCCTCAGGCTGACAACCGGTCTCCTCACTCGCTGGACGACCTACTATCCACCTCTAGCCACTCTCATCCGACTACTTGCACTCCAAGCTATATGCTGGCCAGCCACCCAGTACACACTCGTCCTGTTCAACCACGAACGCCGCCCCGTCATTTGCTGGGCTATCATCGGTACCACGACCTGCATCAGCCGATCCATTCAGATCTGGGTCACAAGCAACCTCTGGGGACCGAGCAATTCTCGCCTCGAATCCATGAGTTCTGATGTTGCAGGTGTCAAGTGGGGTCCACGCAGGTGGGACTGGAGTGAAGTAGGAGTAAAGTGTGCTCTGCCGATGGGGGTGGTGTATTTCGTTATGGCCTGGGCAGAGGCGGTTAGAAGGGAGCTAAGTGGCTGCTGAACTCTAAGATAGTTCGAGTCCGGCGTTTTCGTTCTTTCTCTCTCTGGGATTGACTGGGGGCTTACACGAGCATTTATGTGATTCATGATTTCAGAGACCTTTCGTAACATATTAAATCAAATATCTATATATTAAAGAACGCCCATTCACTTGTACGCACGCAATCTCGTTCTGAACTTAGCCGTTTGTAATCAAGAAATATACTTTGTCTACACATTTCTCTCCAACTCTCCTATGTAACAGATCGCCAAGCCCCATGTGCTCGACCGGATTCTACTTGCACAACAGTATTGCTCCAGTGAATTATCCCTACGGTTCATACTTGACACTAGAGAGCAACAGAACCTTCCTGGTAAAAACTATTCAAACCCTACAATTTGGACGGTCCTGCCTGGTGAGGGCAGTATCATCAATCTGCAAAAACATCTTTGGATTTCATTGCTTTGCTTTTGTTTTATCACCTCAAGTGACGACCTACAATGCTGTTAGCTCGTGTATAACAATTTGAACTCTTTTTGGGCTGCTGGTCCAGATCATCAATTAGACTACAGTACTTGTGACTTGAACAACATGGGGCTGAATTTTCACAACTCATAATTCCAAGTGGCACCTCTGCAGTGCTCCTTCCTTTGGCCACTGTTGCATCTCTTCCACACTGTTTATCTTTATCCATTACGTAGGTCGGTCCCATCGACGCCTCTAAACCTTCAGATTCTACATTCCAAGTGGCATCCAGGTAGACCCCTGCTAGACCCCCTGTGCGCCGGCAGAATCGACGTGAAGCACACATCAGCAGATGGGTCGCTCACAGGTTATTTTCCTTGGATCTACCGAGCCCCGCTGTCTCGCCGTCTTTCTTCTACTACTCGCACATGGAATCAATCAATTTTTAATACCTGGGCATGAACTATACAAGGACGGCCCACCGTCGATCATCCAGAATTTGTTGGACAAAGGAATCCAAATGTTTTTGCCACAATTTGTCGACCAATATGTTGACGCACGCCCATAAGAGTCCAACTGTGAACTCTCCATCGACGTTGATGTCAAGCTGGTGCCACAGTATGCGGCACCGACAGATGTATTTTACTCGTTGTCCGCCACAAGGACCAGCTACACGGTATATACTTACACTCAAGCTTGTCTCACGTACTCGTTGACACGTTGCCCCATGCTGAGATGTTCGTTGCTTCAGTATTCGGACTCTATATGGCAGGCAGAAACAACTTGTTGCTTTCCGTCTCTTACTTTCTTGTTTCTGAATGGCAGTATAGTTATAGTTTTCAACACCCAAGTCCCAGGCAGCCTCAAATTGAGTTGAAGACACGCCCTGTCTCCAGCCGATGGACTTACAATCCACTTCCTTGGCCAGTAATGGTCACCTCTGTTACACTGCAGCTACAGTGAATCACGTCTCTGGGGCTGCATCGGATGAACGTTCACTGATTCATTTTTGTCTAATATTAATATAAATAGTGTTTGCCACCACCAAATTTTCTGTACTGCAAACTCCTGAATAATTCAGAAAAATTTCAACTTTCAAAATTAGAGTAAATACTGGACTACAATAATTTATAATGGCGTAAAAGGAAA
>QFEC01005814.1:0-16641 GCA_003316585.1 Gomphus bonarii
ATGCAAACTCAGCAAGGGAAATCCAATCTAAGCCTATCATTCAAAGGCTCTCCAGCCTTTTTGTACACCCATCTCCTTCCATCTGACCCCAATCAATTGATTTTACTTGGGTTCTGGGCACATATACTAGGTAGGGGAGTCTGTGTTCTTTCTAGTTATGTATTTTTGGTCTCATCTGACCAGACAACACACTTCCAGTCCTCTAGAGTCCACTCCAGATAAGCTTCTGCAAACTCCCTCCTTGCCTTCCTATGCCTTGCACTAAGTGGCTTCTTTCTCTTTACAACTGCCTTCATCCCAGCCTTCTTCAGGTTCCTCCTTACAGTCTTGGATGTCACTGGTTCATTGAGAATGTTTTTGAGCACCTGGGTACCCTGGGTTGCATTCTCAATCTTCCCTCTTTGCATGAGTGATATGATATGGTGGATGTTGGAGGGGGATATCTTGGATGGGCAACCACCAGTGGCCTTGGACAGTGTTTCCTGCGAATGGTAGAGATAGAGCCAACAGAGACACCAAGGTAAGAGGAGATGTAGTGGCTAGAATGACCAGTTTTGAGCAATTGGATGATAGAGTCAACTTTAGCAGCAGAGAGAGGCTTCATGGTTCTGAACAAGGGATGTTTGGCTTTGTTTGGAAAGAAACAAACTATAAAAAGGTTCACACAATGTCACATGACAAGTCATGTGATTTCCAGCCCTGTATATACAATTTATTGCATTAATAACTGTGAGGGACAAAACCATTCAAATGCTTCATTTTTTTAAATAATTAATATCTCAATGAATATTGAGAGTTACATAATCATATTGATTGAGACCACAAGTTTAGAAGCAGGGCTATCTCCACTAATTACATCATATGTTTTGATCATGTAATCCTCCTGTTATTTACAGTACAACACAAATGTTCAAAACACTTGAACGGTTTTGTCCCCTACTGTATATAACATCCACTATCTGTCCTCCCCCCCACCCACTCGATAACAAACAACCCTTTCATTTCAACATGACCAGCCAATGCAGCCAACAGAGCCTCATCCCACTTGAATCCTACCCTATATCATTTCACTGGTCCATTCACCCAAAGGACATTAGACAAATTGAAAGACTCATTGAACTCCCAGCTTCACCCAAACCCATCTTCTCCATGCCCTGGTGAAAGAAACCTCAACCCCTCACTCGCCTACCCTATGAGGCTGGAGATGTAATATTCCTTGGCCAAGATTCAATCCCCTGCACATTTGAGGGATTCACTGGGAGGAGCACTCACAACATCACAGGGGAGTACGTGCAAGAAGCATCTTTCAAAACCTTCAGCAATCCATTCAGTGCCCATGGCAATCACTACATGGATCACAAGTTTGCCCTCCAATTGTACCCCAGGGTAGAACTCGAGATGAACCTGACCTGGACCCACCCCTCACTCTGGTGGAGGCTGACAAGATGTGTTAACAGGTGCCTCCATTAATAATCTCAACAAAACTCCACATAGAGATGCCATGCATTGAGAGGGGGGTGATGTCAGAGTTCAGCTTGGAGTTCATTGTCAGTTGTTGTTTCTTGTTTATGTCCTTCCATGACTTTCCATGATCTTCTGGGACTTTCCATCACTTTCTGTAACTTTCCAGAACTTTCCATCACCTTCCATCACCTTCCATAACTTTCCGTGACTTTCCCCTAGGGTATATAAGTGTGACTTGTGTAACAGTTACCCCTCAGCTTGATCTCTGAGGATTACCGCTACACCAGGTGGGCTTTCTATGTATTTATTGCTAGTAACCTTTGTATAAACTGAGGATTACTGCTACACCAGGTAGAAAACCCCCTTATCAGCTCATTAAACATTGGAGTATCTTGTTGTTTTGACCTTGTCAATAGTGTCGCCCTCACAGTAGCTCAGTAATCAGAAAATCAACTAAGATTTCCCTGAGCTTTTGTCAAACCTCATCCTTCTGAAATTATGATGAGATCTGGATGGTACAGCACATAAGCTGATGCCAAGCCCTACTCTGAACCTTGCTAAGCTCATGTAAGACCTCACCTTATCCCATTCTTAACAGTGCTTACAAGCACTAAAACTCAAATTCATTCAAATATTCCTAATCATTTATCTCCCCCTCTACCATATTCTATTATACAAAAACAATATGAAAAAATAATTCTTTAATCTTTCTCAATAATTCCCTTTATATCTGAATGCTCTAAACACTATAGTTCAAAAGTTAAATTAGGATGAACCAAAGCACCCCAAATTAACAGCATATGTCATAGGACTAGCATGTGTCTGGCTAACAATCCTCCTTACAAACATGCTTCACTTTTTGAGTTGTAACATCATTAGTATATGTATTACTAGCTCTCATATCTTTTCTCTCTCAAATCCTTTGTGTACATTAATATCCCCTATGATGTCATTTTTCATCATTCCCACCTATATACATGTCCTACTGGGTTTATCTTTCTCCTAACCTATGTAATATTTAGTTTTAATGATGTGAAAACAAAATGTAACTACTTTTGCAACTTTATTCCAGTCAAGAAAACAATAAATCAATTTTTACCAGTTTTCCAATCAAAATAACAAAAGTTCTACTTCCCACTCTACATTCTTCACATCTTAATCTTGTAGATTAGGTTTGTTCCAAAGAGCAAATCTTAGCTTACTACTGAAGTGGCAAGCTAGTCTTAAATCTAAATGCATAAAAATTAGAATAAGAACTAAATCAGAAAAACATTAGATAATGTGAAAATAATCCTAAACTAGTGTAGAACTAATAGTTTAAAGCACTTAAACTATTAATCCTACATGTAGCTGATGACCCACCTAACAGGACCCCCTTAAATATTATCTTTGGATAAAGACCTGGATCAGTATCAGTAGAATCATTTCACATAGCTACTTTAGGTCATACTGATCACCATTATAATCCTCTTGCAATAACTGGTTATGTGATTCTCCAGAGTATAATTTCTTAATAAGAAAGAGCAAGGTATGTCAGGAGGCAAAGTAAAAGGAAAACCATGCATGGGAGATTATAAATCTTAACAATAGACTGAGGACTGAGGATTGGAAAATTCTGTGAAGCATAGACAGGAGCACATAACTTGTATTGACTTGAATTGTATACTGACCCAGAAATTTGATATATACATATCTTTGGCTACTCAGGAAGCACAGAAACGGAATTGTGAGTCACGTGACCACGTTTCCTTCACACATCGTTAAACATCATCTTCATGGCCGCGAGCTTCTCGTACCCTAATGTAGAACTCCAGGAGATCGCATTAGTTGTGCATTCATGGGGATACCCGATCACAGAGGATGATCTACGCCCCCCCAAGGGTCTTAAACCAGAGGTCGTACAGATGGTGTACGCGTGTGCCATTCAAAAACTTACAGGTCTGACCATTGCGGAACTTGAACAATCAGCGGAAAGGTCTCTGGCGGTTATTGACGAATGGCAGGTAGAACTTCTCAGTGAATGTAAAGAGAGCTTCCCTCATCAGGACTTGTCATAGGAACTTATTGCCCCAAGTTCAAGATTACATGTACTTTTGTATCACGCGTACGTTCGAGCACCTATCTTGTTGTGGCCTTGAATTCGCAGTATTGACTGGCACAGTACTCGTGTTGCGGATGGTGCAGGAATCGACGATTTCTCTATGATGGACCTAGTCTCTCCAAACTTTGGACGAACTCACAAGATTCTGTCAGCAATCATTAACTTCGGCCGGTTCAGCGAAGAACGTCTACCTTTCGTAGATCAGTTACAACAGCAATATACGAAAGCAAGTGAAGAGAGAGATGAGTTGCAACAAGAGATTTTGGAGCTGCGTCAAAAACTCGCTGACCACGCGTGCGTATATTTTTATTGTTTTATTCCATTTATTTATTAGATACGCCTCAAAAGGGCCCAGTTGAAAGTGGATGAACCCATATGCGCGCAGCTGGTAGCAGAAAATCATGGGTTGACTGCCAAACTTCGGGATCTTTATGAAGAACAGAACGCAGTCTTCCAAGAAGCGGAAGCCCTGAAAGTTGAACGTGATAATCTGGCTTCGCGCAAGGTGACATTTAACGCATGCTTGACATGTGGATAACTTGTGACCTATGAAAAGGCTGGAATTCAAGACGAAATCAATATCGCACTGGATACAAATTCACGCACAAAGTCGCGCATTGTACAATCACCAGAAAGACTCAAACGCATTATCACCACTATGGGCGACAGCGTGGTGGAAGAGCGTCGAAATATCACTGCAAACGACACGAAAGCAAGAGCCTTGAAACTGAAACTGGACATACTTGTCGCCTCCGAGCAGGTGAACCTATTCTTCCACCATTGGGAGTTGTCAGAGTAACCGTTACCCCAGGATATTCAATCAAATATCAGACACTTAGCTGCTCTAACTACCGAGCAGGAACTGTTAGACGTGTCGCTCGGAAAGCTCGTGAAGGCCAAAACGGATTTGGAAAAACAACTGGTCGTCCGCAGGGAGCTAGAGTTGCAGCAGGAGGTAATAAATTCTCTATATATGATCAATGACCGATTGGTTGACCAATTCATATGATCACATAGCGTGGGGAGCGAAGGAAGGCTAATGCGGAGCAAAAGTTAGAGCGCGAACAGAAGTACGCTGAAGAGCAGCGAGAAAAAGCTCGGAGCATTATCGTTAATTTAAAGAAAGAATTTGAAGAGATGTCGTTAGAGAGACGTGATAATGATCATGTGGTGGAGGAAACCAAAAAAGAGGCTGCTGAAATCGAACGGAAAGTAAGTCTATACCTCCTCATTGCTTTCATGTCTAGAACGCAACATAGATGTCTGGACATTTACGACAAAACGAGGACGAGTTAATGAAACTTTTGGCAGAGTACTGGAGACTACGACACCAAACAGGTAACTCTGATACATGACATTTCGACGGCTACTCATTTTGTGTTTAGAGGTATATATGGAGACTCTAGCTAATAAGTTAGGTCTTGACCTTGAAGAAATAAATATATGAACATTATCGATGTCATTCGTACAATGCCATTCGTACATCTGGTTACAACTATGGATACAATCTGTTATTAATGTACCCTTCGTCTTCTATTACTAACTATCAGTTCTTCACAATCTCTACAAAACCACTTGACTTTGCCCCTCGGAGGAGTAGCGAGCCCCACGCAACCCAGATGAAACTAAACCAAGTAAAATGCCACGGATGAGTATCAAACCCGCATATCGAAAAGTCAGCTCACCCATTCACGACTACAGTCAACATTGTCGCACGCAATCATCTTTCCACCAGTCAACACATCATCGATTTAATGTCGCTCTATTCCTCTCACCTCGCCGTAGGAAACTTGATTACAATAACAATATCGAGGTTCGTAAGGATCGACAAGTTCCTGGTGTGTCATCGCAGATGGTGCATGAACATGAGTTGGAAGTCGTATATTCGCGATATTATTTTCCTGGTCCCGTTTATCTCTTCTCTTATTTCTCCTCAAACGACGTGTGTCGGTTCCATCATTTTCAGAGAAAGGATCACTCATGCCAAACTGAGGGTCCTTATCATCCTCTCCCTCTCCACCTTTGACAACTGCGTTATTCGTTTTATGCATCTTTTCATAAAGTCCAGGTAGGGTTACATCTTGTTCTCTAATTGCTGCGTTTAATGCTCGTACGTGCCGGTCAACCTAATTGGATGGCATCAGCATGAACGTGTCACACAAATGAGGGGCGTACCAAGTCATAAGCGGCAGCAGCTAATCCGACCTTTTCTTCGGAGGCTCGCAATAGCTCTCCGGTCAGGAACGTGATGCGCGTCAAGAGCTCTCGGGTTGTTTTGGGCTTCAAACGAGGAGGGAACGGGACAGATTTTGGGACAGTAGCATCAGTCTCGCGAAGACCCCAGTGAGTGCGCATTCCAGCAGCCTGAGAGTGACTGCTGACATTTTTATTTGAGGCGTCTTGCAATGCAAACTTCAAGAGAGACTGCAAGTCGGGTGCACCACCGCGCTGTGGCGAATTTGGTAGTCGTAAAGCCATGTTTTCTATTGTAACATCAAGACCTTCCCCATTATGTGCAGTCAGATGCACCGAGGAAATTCCGTTTGATGTCTTTCCGTTATGTTGTCGCGGAGCGACTTCTCCATGCCCAAGTTGACTCGCAAGCTGAATGTCAGGGTCTGGGGCGTCGAAGTTGGAGCTTGAATCAACATTATGATGATACTGGGGATCATATACATAATGTTGCATTTCAGTGCATTTAGCATCTACTTGAATAGACTGTCGAAGTCTGACATAAGATCGGATTGCAGGCAAGAGTTCCGCCTGGCACGCTACCATTGGTATAAGTTAAACGCAGAGTTCTGAACTATGTATATTACCCTGAACTTCTTTGTCTTGCTCACCAATCAGAGCAAATGACCGATGTAGAGACAGTGGTAACTGTTCGATCTCTTGACGATCAAGATTATTTCGTTTACAACATAAGTTGATTTTCAAGACTCACGCTCATGAAATTCTTCTTTCAGTGATTCCCATACTTCTTGCGCAATCTCAGGAGGTACCGTTTCCTGGCTCTCAAATTGACATTGAACAGCGAAGGCATCCTGTACTTTGGTATTATGTTCTTCTGTCTGCTCTTCTGTAACTTGACGGTCAAAAGAAGTAGTTGGCTGATGGGTTTTCATGTTGCGAGCTATGATTCATGAAGATAGTTTGTGGGGAGTTCTTGTAATGATCCCGCGGCCTTCCAAAAAAAAAACATGTGGCGTCAGCCAAACAAAGTCACGTGACGACTGTGGCGCAATTTTTTGTATTTTTATTTCATTTGTTTAGGCATAAGGTATGAAGAAAATAGTATTTGTGTCTAAACAACCTTTACATCCTATTTCTACATGGATATCCTCTAGACAAATCCTAAAGGGAGTACTAAGTGATCATGCAAGAATTTGGTACCTGCCTGAACCTTTTGAAAGAGATTACAACACTTGCGAGAGCTGTCATGCACAAAACAAAACACGGTCAACAAGAAAAATAGAATGTATACAGATGTGCAAGCTGAAGGACCTCATGTATAAGCTGCCGGTGGCCACGACAGTGGCCGATCGAGGGGGACGGACTCAGGAAGCCGATTTGGTGGCGACAGCGGACCTGACATGACTCAAGTGGGTTTAAGTCATTCAATATAACTGCTATCTAGGCTCAATCCCCCATTATTTATTAAAACAACTGTGAGTTATTTGATGCCCTATGGAAGCCCTTTAAAGGAATGCATGTCAACTTCTATGGTAGCTATAAGTTACCAGAAGACCCATTGGTCGGCAATAGTGAGAGGGTCAGAATGACTATACATGATAGGTGGTACTGCTTTCCAGAGGGGAGGCCACTGTCAATCTTAACCTTTTTAGCATACCTTGGTGAGGCCACCCACCATCTCTTCCATTTATGCTTGATGTCTGTTCTAAAATGCTGTTGTGCAGCAGCTATGCTGCATGATAATGGCCCAGCTTTCAGGTAGACTGGCAACTCACCTTCCTGGCTGCTTTGTCCTTTGATGCTTCCTTCACCTCTGTATCTGTTGCATCATTCCCCTCCACCTCATCATGCCCTGATATTCATGTGATCTTGAGATTAACTTAATACCACCATGTCAGCCTGGCCACTCCATTGGCCATGCTGTTGGCCTGCTCTAGTATGTGTTGGGCCAGCCTAGACTTTATGTGACTCATCCACTGTATAACTGCTTGGTTGTCTAACAAGATGGTTGCTGTCTTGGCTGCCCTTTCCTTCAACAGGAGCTCCAGGGCTAGTTGTGAGGGCAATGCTATTGACAAGGTCACAACAACAAGATACTCCAATAATTAATGAGCTGATAAGGGGGTTTTCCACCTGGTGTATTGGTAATCCTCAGTTTATACAAGAGCTACTAGTAGTAAATACAGAGAGAGCCCACCTGATGTAGTCGTAATCCTCAGAGATCAAGCTGAGGGGTAACCATTACACCAGTCACACTTATATACCCTATCCCAGTGCCTATTATGTAATCTGCAGACATAAGGTTTGGAAAGGCATGGAAAGACATAAACAGGAAACAATGAACTGACAATGAACTCCAAACTGAACCCTGACAGCAACCCCTGAAGCACTCACTGAGGTTACCAAGGTCACACAGCTGAGGCTAGCAAGGGGGAAATCCTAAGTAAATTAGACTATGTACATAGAAGTAGAACCTCACCTAAGAGGAAAACTTAGGATCCATTGCTAGTGAGCTATGCAACTTATATACCTGTTGTCCACTTCCTACTTCCTTAGCATACCTTACCCCTCGATTGGGCCTGAAGGTATGATGACCCCACAATCCGTGTCTGGTACTACAGTGCCTGGGGTGATACTTCAGTCTCTCAGTTTGGGATGTCTCATATTTGGACTGAGAGACTGTTGTTGCACTTATTGTCTGAACATGTGGTTTGGTTCAGTAACCCTTGGTGTCGATGGATCAACTTGGTATTGGTTTGGGATTCAAAATGGGTAGTCCCTGTTGAAGTCTGTACAGGATTAACTCAGTCGATGTGGATAAACGACTGAGATTAGTATCTACCTGTACAGGATTAACTGTATGACACAAAATATGTAGGTTACAGGAATAAATGTGAATGAAGTAGGTCTCACCTCAGTCGATGTGGATAAACGACTGAGGGATGAAAATATTTCTATGGCTACTCTTATAGGGATGGGGACTGTGGACCGAAGGTATGGAAAAGTTAAATATAGCAACAAAAAGAGAAAATAGTGAATGTGGACTTATTCCACTTTCAACAGTCCCCTGACAATGGTATCATAGAAAATGTTTACCAATCATGAGATAACTCATAAGATAGGAATTTGCCAAACCTAATATTTTACAAAAAGATGTAAAATCCTGATATATTCAAGCAAATCAATGGCTGAGGTATTTTAAACCAAGATTGAATGATGAAATGATTCCATGTGTTTATCTTTGTTTTTGTTTAATAAAGTCAGTCATATCTGATAACCTTAGCAAACAGATACTAACTACAACAATCAGTTTCTATATCTATAAAGTTCAAATAAATGATGGTGTGTATTATAAAGAAATATAAGATCTAAATTTAATGCATAGATTGCACCTATCATTGACAACGATGGGCGCACGCCTAGACAGAGTTGGCGTGGCTACATTGGCTTTGGTCATCACTGACAATGCGCACAGGACCACCGGTCTGTATTGCGGAACACCTGTGACCAATGGTCAATGGTATATTCTTTGTTCCTAAGTATAAACCTGAGCAGACGAAATGAAAGACAAAGAATGAGAAAGGCTTGGCATCGTTCACATCGTTTTGTTTTCATATGCCTGCTGCTAACGTTTTCACGGTCATATTATATGCAGGAACAACAGACGGACACATTTCTCAAATAAGTTATTGAGGGTATATACCATAGGTTGGTATTTAGGCAACACGGATGCAGCGAGACGATGAGGATGGATGGCATATCATTCGTTATCGGGTCTCGAGGGTGGTGGTGGTTATAAACTGTCGTACAGTGCATTTGTGTGATGGATGAATGAGATGTGTGGCTCAAGTCCAGCGTCAAGTGCAAATCGAGTCTGTATGATATTAATAAAGGCTCGATGACCAACGATGGGACTGAGTATTTGAAAGCGTGGGGCTGATCCTCAAGGGGTTAACAGATAAGAATGTCGGAGAATTAATGAGTTAATGTCGAGTGTTCATATGTAAACGCCTGACAGTGATCTTGAGAAGACCATTGTCAAAGTTGGCGCGGACACTCGACATGTCACCATCGCGTCCAAATTGTACTTGCCAATCATGATGGCCTTAGCACACAGATAAGCGCATTTTGGCAACGACACTTGAAGCACTTACAATCTTGCTCCTGGTCCCATCGGTCCGCAACTATCACAAGGACGTTTTCCTTGCGTGCAGTGATAGTTATGCTGTCTGCACTGAAGCCGGGCCCCAACGGTGCCATTAGTATATACTGGTGAGGAGTGCTTTCTATTGTCATGGCGACATTTGATTGTTGGAGTCGGTTGCTTCGTCCACACAATAAAGCTGACGAGTGATTTGAGGCAGGAGATGTAATTATGGGAAGGCTTGAGGAAGGGTTATAGGAGGACATTCCGCCGCCAACCGAACTTGGTTGAGATTTTGTGCGCGAAAACCCTGATGAAGTCAATGGGGTAAAGTAGGACTGATGATGCGGGCCGCGTCCCATGGCTGATGCGGAATGAGGCAGGGTAGGGTATTGTCGTGCGCAGTCCGACTCGCAGAGAGAGACCAACGGTGTGGTGAACCTACTGTCAAGACTCATGCCGGACGTCACGCCCCGCTTTATCATCTCTCCTGCGCTTGTACCTGAAACAGAGATGAGCTGAAGTGGAGACACTACGGACGTCTAAAGATGTACTTAGGGTACAGCTCTTCGAATCCGAGATATTCAGACAAGCTAAGGACGAAACTGTAGTTTCTATACCGGTGCCGTATGAGGTGGAGTGACTGGCTCCGGTGTATGTAGGTAGAGAATGTCCCCTATTTAGAGGGGGCCTACGAGCGGCCATGCGCCAACACTTAGTGTAAAAGGGCCAAAAGATAGAAGGAGGGATTGTGGTTGAAGCAGGACGTGGTGCCTCAGAGCTTGAACATGCGGATAAAGCAGGACCTGTTCGGCCCGAAGTCAAAAATTTACATTACACCACTCCCACACCACTCTTATAGCTGCACCATATCCTTCATGCATTCCTTTTGCCGCTACTGACAGCAGGAACTGCTTCGCACGTGTTTTCCATCCTGGTGCTTGCGTCTCTTAGAGTTCCAGCCAAACTGCTACTCACTGCTAGTTACCTCGGATGCCTCCGAAAGGCGGATGCACTCCCGGCGGCAACCTTATTTCTTAGTCCACAAGAATCTGACCGAACTAGTCCACCAAAGGCCGTGAGAAAGTAGTTGTCCAAAACGTTAGTGTCCGTTAATATAGGATATAGGGCTACTTCCCTTAAGCCCAAGTGAATTCGGCGGGATGGTACTATAATCCCCACTCCCAAAGTATGATACTCGAACAGACTCAGTTTTCCCCCCAGGTCAACCACTTGAGTCTTTTCCTGCTTGTATTCAATTTCACCTGTTGGCGCGGGCAACAAAGGCACCCGCGTCAATCGCTCACATAAAAATTCGGACAATGCCTCGTCAGGTCAATAAAAATGGCTTGCTCAGGACGGTTTGGGGGGAGGGCGTGGGAAAGCTCATCAGGTACAACTTATTCGAAGAGAGGCATATGGACGGGATCAGTGCCTAGGATGCAAGTAGATCCCATTACGAGATCGGATCCTAGTGAGACCTGCTGGACATGGAGATGAAATAATCGAGGCAGTGCTGCCAAATTAAATACGATTGTGAGACGGAAGATTCATATGGAAGAGATACCTTGCATGCGGCATGCAATTGTTCAAATTCTTGGTTTTCTGCTCCGCTGGCCCGCTCAGCTGAGTTCAGAGTCCAATATCAAATTGTTTTTTTGGTCAATGAATGATACACGCTCACCGTACCGCACATGCCCAGAAGTAGCCCAATTCGTGTGGAAACCCTGATGAGGGAATGTGACGACAAAAGATACCTACTCCCACGACTGTGTACATAGCATGACAGCTAGTCCTTGGGTAAGTGCCATGTGACCTATAACTACAGCAATGAGAGAGGTGATTGTGAGTCTAGACTCGAAGCATAAGCCAAGCTCTCAAAGCACTAAGTTCCGGTGCACACCGGAACATTTGGCATCGTGTGAAGTCCACTTCCTGAAATGTTGAACGTTTACACCGGAAAAATCGTTGGCAAGTGGAAAAACAATAGCGCACCGGCTGATAGGAATCCTCTGACAATGACTGCTGGTTGTCCGAGAGGAAACAAGACCCTGAGTCATTGAGACAAGATGAGAAGTAGGATGAATCACTGACTGTTTAGTTCGCTTTCCCTGCTTGACAGCAGTAGACCTTAGAGTCACTATTACTCACCACCCGCTTCATTTTCTCGCTTAACATCCGCGTTCTCAGAATGTTTTGACATGACCTAGGCTTCTTAGGCTTGAGCTACTCTCCTCTGGAACTCAAATCATTGTGATTCTCACGCTCAGAATGTATATAAAGTGCTGAAAGGACTGATACCACTGCCAGGTGTTCTCTATACAACTAATGTTTACTATTCCTACCATCATTGTAGCAGCCATCCTTCACAATATTCAGCCACAGTGATCAGAGTCTTTTCTCACCTACTCACCACTTCCTCACTTGTGGTAGGTAGTTTCATCTTGTTATTACTTGCTATACTGCTGGCTTGAACCCATCCCTAAAGTTTGGGGGTACACAAGAGAGTGGAGGCAACAAGAACACTAAGAGCAGCATCCAACTGATCAGTAAAGTGTTATCACATGATCACAAGAATCTCTCATCCCACTAGTACAAGGTTTGGCTATTGGTGAGCCAAAGTCAGTTAAATCATTTAGAGGCTGAGGAAAGTTGTGTGTTATGATATAAACTAATATATTCTAAAAGCCAACAAAGTGCCTTGAAATACTTCTGCTCTCATTGGTCCAAAGGCTTATCTAAAATTCTAAGTTAACTACAAGTCTGTAATAGCAGTCAGGAACCCGCAAGAGTTATAAGTCTGTGAAATTTATATAAGAGATGCAGCACCTGTGAGTCTTGTAGACCCAACAAGACCTTGAAATTATTATAAAATCACAATGATTCCAACTCTTTAAGATCATTCAAGGACTTTTAATATACACAAGTCACTCAAGTTGAAGATATTTCATTTTATTTCTGATTATATGAATTTATTCTGACTTCATTTGCATCACCTCTCCAGTGCTTGAAATAGGTTGAGTTGATTTAGGAAACCTTTCTGGGATACATATATGTGCATATACAATCCAAGTATCACCATTGCCTCCATGCCATGGTTGTTTTTATCCTGAGTGCTAGAGTGGAGCATAAAAGGATGATATATATTATAGAAGTTGTCTGACTTATACTAACTTATATCAATAGGTCTTACCTATTCTTTAGCTTCATGTTAGGATCTCACAAAGTGATATCCTCACTTGCTTAATCATCATGATTAAGTAATCCTGCTCAGCCCTTTGTTTACTCAGCCTCAGAGTCTAGACCTCACTTCCATCACTTCTTTTATTTGACTAATTTCTCCACTCATGATACTCTTTCTATATTTACTAATTTCCATTGCACCATGCAACAATCTTTGTAACACACCTCACTTGAACCTTCTTCTTACTCATCCATGTTTCACTTTGCCTTTGTTCTAATTCCCATTCTGGAAACCCCTTTGTTCTTTTGATATAAAATCATTATAACTATTTGAAATACTAATCTAGTATATAATATGTATGTAAATTAGTAGGTCAGTAGTCAGAAAATGAACTAAGATTACCCTGAATCTTTTGTCAAACCTTGCTCTCAGAAATTTGGGATACTATGGGATCTGAATGGCAAAGCACATAAGTGTAAGGGCAACCCCTGTTGCACTTATGGAATGTCATGCAGTGCTAGCAAGGGGGAAATCCTAAGAGGAAAACTTGGGGTCCTTTACTAGTGAGCCATCTGACTTATATACTGTAGGGTGCATATATACACTATACCACCTTTGAGAGTATCAACCCTAATATATACTGTTTTCTTGCTCAAAAACACTCAAGAGCAATTCAATATATTTACTAATATTTTCTTGTATTTTTCCCTATATGTGTTCAAGAGTTCTGACTTTATTTTGCTGTACACTATGCATGCTGCACTCAATTTTGACTCTCCCTCAAGGCTATGTGTGCACCCCAATAGCTCAGTGGGAACCACCCAAGCAGTCATTTGGTGCCTTCACTTATTAGATGGGTGCTAGACTGGCGCAAAAGGGCTGGTTTATGCATATATGCAGGTGAGACACTACCTGCATATGTGCTTCCTCCTCAGTGTGAACTATCACTGAGGAGTGTAATTAATAGACTTCTCATTGATTCTCTGCTGACTACTGCAGAAAAGTTGCACATCTCATCATATACCTATTATCCATGTTCTACTTCCTCAACATATCTTGCCCCTCTCTTGGGTCTGAAAGTATGCACACCCATGCTATAATACTTGACATCCCTAGAGCCAATTTCTGGGGACCTGGGCTGAGGTTTGGGAATTTAGCCCTGAGAATGTTGGCCTGAACCAAGCCCTTGGCACTCTGTTAAGATTAGGCTGAGCCAAGTTCTTGTGTCAGTTTGCATGAGGTTGTGACTTTGAGTGAGGTTCAAGGTAGGGCTTGGCTTCAGCTTATGTGCTATACCATTCAGATCCCATAAGATCTCTACTCTCTGAGAGCAAGGTCTGAGAGAATACTTGTGGCAATCTTAGTTGATTTTCTGACTACAGAACTACTAATTTACATACATATTATATACTAGATTAGTATTTCAAATAGTCAGAAGAATTTCAAATCAAAAGAACAAGGGGATTTCCAGAATGGGAATTAAAACAAAGGCAAGGTGAAACATAGATGAGTAAGGATAAGGTTTGGGCAAGGTGTGTTACAAAGATTGTTGCATGAGGCAATGGAAAATACTAGAATAGGAAAGTGTACCATGTGCAAAGAAACTAACCAAATAAACAAGGCAAGGTCTAGACTCTGAGCTGAGTAAACAAAGGGCTGAGTGGGATTACTCAGATAGGTGAAAGGATTACTTAATTATGATGACTAATCAATCAGGGATCTCACAAGGTGAGATCCTAACACACCCCTCCTTAAGTCTCGGCTTCTGGCTTGAGAATTTTGTGGGTAAGTGCTGAGCTGTTTGGTGGGCCTGAAGGTGCCAAAGGTTTGGAAGCCTTGGCCAAAAACCTCAGGTTGTTCAGTGCATTCCTGGCTGAGCTGGTTCAGTTTTGGCTTGGGGCTTGGAATGGGTCATCCCCTGACATCACCCCCCTTTCTAGAGTGCTGTGTCCTCTAAGCATGCAACATGAGTGAGTTGAAGGCCAGTGACTGAATCCTTCAGGGTACCCCCAGGTGGGATGGATAGAATTCTCATACTTTGGCTGGTGCTGCCATGTCCTCCTCTGGTACCCATGTGTTCTCCTCATAGCCACACCCCTCCAACTTCACTAGGAAATGGGGCCTGCCCTGTATCAGGTGGCTATTCAGCACTTTATCCACCACATAGTGTTCTTCCCCATCTGCCAACTCAGGCAGTGGGGGTGGCTCAGCCCTTTGGCCTGGGATCGGGTCCTTGGATGTGGGGATGAGCTTGACCACATTGAAGAGATGGAGTCAGGATAGGGAGTGTGGAGTTGGAGTCTGTATGAATGTCTTTCCACTCAACCCTGAATGACATAATGGTCCAAGGTATTGATGACTCAGCTTATGAGAGGGCCAGGTCATCCAGATATTTGATGCAACCCTGAATGACATATGGCCCAAGGTATTGATGACTTAGCTTATGAGAGGGCCAGGTCATCCAGATGTCTGATACATCTATGAAGACTCAGTCTCCCACCTGATACTTAGGGGCTGGGGTTTGGCACTGATTGTAGTACTGTGCCATATCCTTGGCCTTGGCTAGTGCAGACTTAGCTTCTTCCAATGACTTCTCCATTTGGTCTTTAAACTCATTCACCATTTCAGCTTGAGACTCAGGCTCTTGGGGCTCAAAGCCCATGCACAGATGCCATCCAGTGTCTAGCATGAATGGGGTCTGTTGGGTGACCAAGTGCACATGGTTGTTGTACTGGAACTCAGCCATTGGTAGGAGATCATCCCAATCATCCTGTTGCTCATTGAAAAACAGCTGGAGATACTGCTCTAGTTATTGGTTGACACATTTGGTCTGGCCATCCCCTTGTGGGTGGTAGGCTGTAGTGGCTGAGAGCTTGATCCTTAGGAGCCAGTATAACTCCCAAGTGAACTCTGAGATGAATTGAGGACCTCAGTCTAAGACAACCTGCTTTGGTAGTCCATGCAGTTTCCACACATGTGCAAGGTAGAGCTGAGCTGCCCCCAGGGCTGTGATGGTCATGTTTGTGGGAAGGAAGTGTGCCCTCTTACTGACCAAGTCTACCACATTCATCACCACATCATGGCCATGAGATTTGGACAGTTCCATTATGAAGTCCACACTAATGGTTTCCCACTGGCACTTGGGGATTGGGAGCAGTTCCAGCTCTCCCATAAGGGGTTGTCTTTGGGCTTTTGTCCTGGTGCAAAGGTCACAGGTCTTTACATATTGTCCCAAATACTGAGACATCTGTGGCCACCAGTAGTTTCAGGACACCAGTTTGAGTGTCTCCCATCTCCCAGCATGAACTGCCACCTGAGTGTCATGGTGCTGAGACACTATGTACCTCTGAAGTTCCAGGTTATTTGGAAAATACATCTTTCCCTGGAAGTGTAAGGGCAACCCCTGTTATACTTGTGGAACATCACACAGTGCTAGCAAGGGGGAAATCCTAAGTTAGATAATATCCTATGTACAGTAAAGGGGTCTCACCTAGCAAAGGGGAAATCCTAAGAGGAAAGCTTAGGGTCCCTTGCTAGTGAGCCATTTGATCTATA
>QFEC01005818.1:0-10364 GCA_003316585.1 Gomphus bonarii
GCTGGGGACCCATTACACCTAGGTGCATCCCTTACTTCCTTTGTTTTTGAGGGATTCACCAGGGAATGGGGTCACAATATCATAGGGGAATGTGCAGAGATCACACTATTTGAGAGATGGAATATTTTTGGCCCCACCTACTCCTTCAGACTCCCACTGTATCTTGGAGTGACAATCAAATCAAGCACAACCTCCACCCTCTTCTCATTTTGGAGAGCCTTGAAATGGTATATTGGGGGATGTTTCCATTGAATCCACCCTCCCAAAACCCATTTGAGCCAAAACCTCTGCAATGGGTGGTAGTTCACTCTTGAAGTCCACGTCGAGATGCTGTGCATTGAGAGGGGGTGATGTCAGGGTTCAGTTGGAGATCATTATCAGTTGTTGTTTCCTGTTTATGTCCTTCCATGATCTTCCATAACTTTCTGGGACTTTCCATCACTTTCCATCACTTTCCATCACCTTCTATCACCTTCCATGACTTTCCGCTAGGGTATATAAGTGTGACTGGTGTAACGGTTACCCCTCAGCTTGATCTCTGAGGATTACCACTACACCAGATGGAAAACCCCCTTACCAGCTCATTAAATATTGGAGTATCTTGTTGTTGTGACCTTGTCAATAGCGTCACCCTCACAGCAAGCAACCCAAACCTGTCTTACGAGCAACCTTGCTCTTGGACACTGAATGAATCCTAACTGACATTTGTCAAAACCTTGCTTCAGACCCTCTTGCTCAGAAACACCTCAGATCCATTGAAGATCCTAAGTGGAAGACCAGTCAAGACAGTTTACTACTTTTTGACAGACAAATCTATGTTCCCAAGGTTCAAGACTTGCAATTACAAGTCTTACAGCTCAGACACAATCATATCCTGTCAGGACATTTTGGGATCAACAAAACCTTGGAACTGGTCAGACAAGACTTCAACTGGCCTGGCATCAAATCCTACATCAGGGACTACTGTAAATCATGCACTACCTGTATGCATAGCAAACCACAGTGATACGAGCCTTATGGACTACTTAAATAGCTTCCTGTTCCAGAGAAGCCCTGGAATTCTATATCCATGGATTTCATTGAACAGCTCCCAACATCCTCAGAATATACAGCCATTCTAATCATTGTCAACCAATTGTCCAAACAAGGAATATTCATCCCCACCACCAACATGATAACCTTGCCCAAGCTTGCTGAACTCTTTGTACTTCACATATTCTCAAATCATGGCATCCCATCCCATGTAACCTCTGACCAAGGTTCAGAATTTGTGTCACACTTCTGGCATTCTCTAGGGAAAGCTCTGGACATGAAGTTGCACTACACCTCAGGTTATTACCCTGAAGGTGATGGTCAGACTGAATGTTAATCAGACATTAGAACAGTACCTATGTGTCTACTGCAACTGTTAAGTGCATGCACACATGCTCTTGGTTTGGGTGGTTCAGCTCAGTCCAATGAGACGTGGCATTGGCTTCAACATACTTACGTTGCGCCAATCCTCCTGCCTGTGCTACTAGATTTTGGATGGATGCTCAGTACCGACTGGTTGGACTACTAACTTAAGTACTGGTAGCATATATCTAACTTAGTTGATAATCTGAATGGAGAATACATACATACAGGACCAATTACTTATATAGAGAATGAGTTGCCATAAGGTATGCAACAACATTGCACAAGGCATGGAAATGAGAATGTAAAGTATAGATGTAAGAATAGTAATATATGAAAAGCGGGCATGCACACCCGTACATGTACCGAGGATAACTGAAGCAAAACAAGTGAGTAAATGAGAATATGATCGAAGTGTGAGGTACTGAGCCAAGCCAAGCCAAACCAAATAGTACTTGTAAGACTTGGGAGTCTGTAGCTTGTAATACAGTATGCCGGACTTTGGTCAGTATGACTAAGTGAGCTGAGGCTCGGTAGATTGTACTTTGACAGCAACTATCAACAGGACAATTGGGCCCCACTCCTTCCCCTCACAGAGTTCACCTATAACAATGCTCTCAGTGCTACAGCTGGAATCTCACCTTTCTTTGCCAATAAAGGCTACCACCTGAACCTTGCCATCCACCCTGAACATGACCTTGCTTCTTTGAGAGCTCAAGACTTCATTATGGACCTGGATTAACTTTATCAGGAACTTTAACAAGCTATCCTTGCCACTCAACAGGCATACCAAACCTCAGCCAATACCAAATTACTTCCAGCACCAGACTTCAAGGTTGGAAAACTTGTGTTTGTCAAGGCACAATTCTTTAGAAAAATGTGACTTACCAAGAAGCTTGTTGAGAAGTTTTTGGGTCCTTTTGAAATCATTGCATGTCCTGGAACTCACTGAAACTCCCAGATTATATGAAAGCAGTACACCCCATTTTTCATGTTTCAATGCTAAACCAACCTCACCCAACACTATTCTCAACCATACTCAGTCACCCCCACCTCCTGTTATCATCAACAGTGAACCAGAATTTGAAGTCACTGAGGTTATGAATTCCAAAATTGACAGAAGACGAAGACCTTGCAGTCTACTCTATTTGGTAGAGTGGACAGGTTATGAAGGCATGGATAAAGAAACCTGGTAGATCCTCATGACCAAGGTTAACAATGTGTCTGAGCTCATTTAAGATTTCCACAAGTCTTACCCAACTAAGCCTGGACCATTATCTGCCCTCTAAGTCCCTCACCACTTGTTTTAAAACAAAAGATTTTTATGTTTCTACATTAGAACCCAGGCATTACACTCTTTTTGAAGGACTTGCCCATTTTATATATCCTATCCTGGCTCATCCCTTCCTGCCAGTCAAAAACCTTTCCATCCTCATCCACACCTCTAGTAGTCCTCATCAATCTCACCAAATTCTGCCTTCTCTCCTTTTCCAACCTCACTTGAACTAACCTCTTGTATAACCTGCTATTTTCCCTCAGCTCCTCCAACCCTTCCCTGATCTCAACCAACTCATTCTTCAGCCTACCCACCTCTTTCCTGGCTTCAACAAATTCCTTCTTAAGACCCCCCATAACCTCACTCAAATCTTTGAATGTGTTGGTTAGTGCCAATACAGATGAGGTGTTTGGGGCCATTGCTGGAGGAAGGTCTACCTGAGGTGTTGGTGGTGGAGGTGGTGGTGAGGGAGTTAAGGAAGGAAGGAACAATGTGTTAAGATTACACACAGTCAGCACCTATCTACTTTACTTTGGTCTGACACTCCTTCATTATTCATTGTTGGTTGACAATTCTTTTATTATTTGTCTTTCCTTACATTCCTATTTTCTTGTGCTACTTAGTGGTTTCCAGGGGCGATTCATGTGTTCCACATTTCACCGAGGTGTGGAGCCTATTCCTTCCGAGCATATATAGTTACCAGTTACTCCGCTTGTCACTTCAGTGTTTCCTTGAAGAACACTGAAGTGAGTACCTCTAGTTATTTACCCATTTCTTTCACAAACTCATCACCTATTAGTTTTCACTGTCTAGGTAGTTATTCATCAATAGAATCTGAGTGTTTCCTTGAAGAACACTGAATTTTCACTGTCTAGTCTTTACACAATGGGCATGCTGGAGGAGGTAAAGGGGTAGCTGGAGATGGCAATAGTGGTGGAGGCAGAAGAGGGGCAAATGTTGGAGGTGGTGACCTTGCCAGCCTCTCCTTGGGAGTCTGTCTGTATGCAACCTCACTCTCATTTCCATCCTTGCCCTCACCCTTCTCCTCAACCTTGCCATCACTTACCTTGCTTGCCCTTTCTTTGGCTTTACCCAAACTCTTCTTTTGGTTCCTTGGCCTCCTCACTCCCCTCATCCTCTGCTTGATTGAATAACCCATGCCTTGCACCAAGCACCAAACACATGCACCAAGGTCCACATCCCTGTACAGCAGGTCAATGACCCAATGAAGACAGGTGTTCTCTTGCTTTATGCAGTTGGTACAAGGGCACTCAGCATACCTCACATTATGCCAAGTTGAGTTGTCCAAGCTTTCTGCATGCTTGGTGTCATGGTATGCAATAAATGAGTCACCTTCATGGCTGATGTTATACATCAGCTGAAGGTGAGCATACTAAAAAAAAAAAGAAAGATCAGAACAAATTTGATGTTCTGAGAACCCCACTCACCTTGTTACTCTGATACCTTGACCCTTTAATCAATGGTTTGCACATGTCTATCAAGTGTTCACTGATGATGTTCCAGATGAATTCACTTGCGTTGAATGAGGAAGGGAACTTACTAGGTGTGAGGGCGATGCTATTGACAAGGTCACAACAACAAGATACTCCAATATTTAATGAGCTGATAAGGGGGTTTTCCACCTGGTGTAGGGGTAATCCTCAGAGATCAAGCTGAGGGGTAACCATTATACCAGTCACACTTATATACCCTAGCAGAAAGTGATGGAAGGTCATAGAAGGTGATGGAAAGTAACCGAAAGTCCCAGAAGGTTATGGAAGGTTACAGAAGGTTATAGAAGGTGATGGAAAGTTCTGGAAAGTTACAGAAAGTGATGGAAAGTCCTGGAAGGTCACAGAAAGTCATGGAAGGACATAAATGAGAAACAACAACTGACAATGAACTCCAAGCTGAACCCTGACACTAAGGCATGGGGTTGGTGGAGTAGACATGAAAATTTTGAACACATCACCATCCTTTATAGCATCCTTGCCTAAGAAATTTCAAACTCAATTTTCAGCCTGAGGTTACCTACTACAGCCTTGTGAGCTTGGCCATAAGGGGGGGATACTGTTAGGATCTCACCTTGCAAGATCCCTGCTTGCTTAGTCATCACGATTAAGTGATCCTTTCATTTATTCAAGTAATCCCACTCAGCCCTTTGTTTACTCAGCTCAGAGTATAGACTTTACTTTGTTTATTTGGTTAGTTTCTTTTTACATGGAACACTTTGTTGGGATCAGCCCAGCAAATCAAGCCTAATATAAATAAAATTGCCGACTCTCCCCATTTTTTTGATGGGGAATCACCAGTATATCTTTCCTTTATTTTTCTTTCATTTTTCTTCTATTTTTTTTGTGATTTTAAAACATGTATTTTTATGTTTTGCACAACAAGTTGGGAAACTGACTAGATATCTTGGAATGTATTTATGACTATTTTAGGGAATTTATTTCGAAGGGAAAACTCGAGATTTGGGGATCTTGGTGAACTAGTATGTGCAACGCGTGAATCTGCACGCACCAAGCGGAGTTTAAAATACTCCAAACCTTTGGGTAGGGGGAGATAATTGTTTTGGGGATGTTCTAACAACTAAAACACAACAATAATAGGTAGACAATATACCTATTCTTCAATATATTGATGAGGGACTGTTCCTGGTGCGATATCTGTGACTGGGAGGCTAGCAGAATAAAAGAGAGCAATATTTCTAGATATTGTCTCAGTGAAGGGATAGAACTAGAATTCTTTATTGTATAGTGTCAAAACATCATAGCTTTGTACAAGTAAACTAATAGAAATGATTTGAAATGATTGGAAATGGTTGGAAATAGAAACAGGGGTCAGGGGAAGAAGTTTGATCCCCTGTCAGCTTGGTCATGATGAAAATGAATAGAAATGCCTTCCTATAATCCTGGATACTGTTGGGCATTTTTCTCGTGACTAACTAGCTAATATAAATGTGGGGAACGAGTCATGGGCACTAGGGAATTGGAAGTACAACAGGGGGGAATTAATTCTCCTGTAAGTATTGGAAATTTAATATAAAAAATTATTACATATCCAAAAGATGGATATATGCGCCATGATTCATTTAGAATATCTTGATATTCATCTTGAAAGGTGTGCTGTGAAGTTTCAGGCTGGGGGGTGAAGAATTGAAGCTGAAAATGAATATTTTGGCAGCATGGGTAGGAGGAGAAGATCATTTCCTAGGGACTTATTGGCTGTTTTCTATAACACGACACACTGCCAGAATTCAAACTCCACTCAGAGCCTCACGCATGATCCTCAAAACTCGAAATGGTGGTCAGTTATGACATCACATGGCTAATAGTATTTGCACGCATTCGTGCACAGTGCCACTTCCTCCTCAGTGTTGACCACACACACTGAGGGGGTGAGTAAATTGATTCTAATGTAAAATATTCTCTAAATCTCTTGTAGTTCTTTTATTAGGTAGTTTTCTTTTATAAAACAGTGTTGACCACACACACTGAGGGGTTCTTTTATTAGTCTGTGTGTCCCTTGTGTTCCTACTCAAGTTACATTAATCTAATTGAGCTCATTTCCCTACACGGTTATGGGCCCCAGGGATAAATCAGACAAGTTAATGGCTGTGGAGAAGTAGTATACCAATGGTTCTAACTGGCCATTATGGAAGGCAACTCTTCTGAGCTATTTTGAATCCAAAAGCATCCTTAGACATATCGATGGCACAGCTGTCAGGCCTCCAGACCCTCCTACATTCCCTCAAGGTTATATTTTTACAGATGATGAGGAGACGCTATTAGATAAAGCTGAGGAGTGTCAGGGGATGACCCTTTTCAATCTCCGGTTCAACTCTGGGACCTCCTGTTCAGCTCCAGGACCTCCTATTCAACTCTGGGATCTCCTATTCAAACTCCAATTGATCCATAATGACCATTACCTCCGAGATATCCATTGCTCCCATAGGAGGTAGACTTGGGTAACTCTGTATAGGTGCTTACAGAGGAATGCACGGACCACTTACATAAAGAGTATATATAGAGAGAGACTCCCTAGTGGCAGAATCCTTAGACTTTCCTCTTAGGATTTCCTCTGCTTAGGTGAGAACCCTAGTTACACTGTATCTAGGTGGTAGTTGTATGAACTTAGGATTTCCTCTGCTTAGCTCCATGAGACACCTCCAGAATAACTAAGGGAGTTGCCCTTACAAGGAGAGGTTGGAGAGATATATGTCAAGAGAAGGCCAGGTTAAGGCTCAACTTATCATCTCTGTGTCAGAGTCATTGGCCCTGATGCTCCAGAAGATGAAACCTGAAAAAGAGGCATGGGATGCATTAGTCACTGAAATGATGAGGAAGCCCAAGATGGTCATTGTAACTCTTCAGTGCCAACTCCGAAACATTAAATGTGCCAAGGGTGATGATTTGAGGGACCATCTAGATAAAGCCCAAGACCTCTATGCATGGCTCAATGAAATGGGAGCCACAATCTCTGAAGCCGAGTTTATTGATATCATTCTCACCTCATTGCCACCTTAGGAATCTGTCATGAATTCCCTCATGACTTCTCTTGAAGAAATGAGTGTACCTCTAGACCATGCTAACATCATCAGGGTCTTGAAGGGACAATAGGACAGATGAAAAACACTGTCAATTTCTCAAGAAGAACAAGTTTTTGTGGGGATGTCAGCCAAACCAGCATCTACAAAGCAAGCCCAGATCTGTTTAAATTGCAAGAAAAAAGGGCACTCTATTGAAACCTGCTGGGCAAAAGGGGGCAGAAAAGAAGGCCAAGGACCTAGACACTTTCCTATTCTAGTATTTCCTGTTGCCTCATGCAACAATATTTGTAACACACCTCACCCAAACCTTATCCTTACTCATCCATGGTTCACCTCACCTTTGTTTTAATTCCTGTTCTGAAAATCCCCTTGTTCTTTTGATTTGAAATTCCTCCAACTATTTGAAATACTAATCTAGTATATAACATGTATGTAAACTAGTAGTTCTGTAGTCAGAAAATTGACTGAGATTACCCCAAGTATTGTGTCAGACCTCACCCTCAGAAATTAGGGATCTAACAGGATCTGGATAGCGCAGCACATAAGCCAAAGCCAAGCCCTACCTTGAACCTTGCTTGAAGTCACAACCTCATACAAACTTTACACAAGAACTCAGCTCAGCCAATTCTTAACAAGGATTAAGCAAGTGCAGCTAAGCATTCACATAAATGTTGACAGAAGTCACACTTAGGTAATTGGTCCAAAGACCTGTTGAATAGGTTTGTTCCAAAAAGCAAATCTTAGCTTACTATTGAAGTGGCAAGCTAGTCTTAAATATAAAATACATGAAAATTAGAATAAGAACCAAACCAGAAAAACATTAGATAAAGTGGAATATAAATCTAAAAACTAGAGTACAACTAATAGTCTAAATCCTTAAACTATTATTTCTGAGTAGTTATCAAGTACTTGACAAAACCTCCCTTAAATATTATCTTTGGACAAAAGACCCAGATCAGTATCAGTAGAATCATTTTGCACAGCTACTTGAGGTCATACTAATCATTATTGTAATACTCTTACAATAACTGTTTACTTGATTCTCCAGAGTATAATTTCTTAATTGGGTTCTCCATTAAAATAGCCTATGCAGGTGCTTTTTATTGTCCTACTGCATCTAGTCAGAGAACTTGACTTAGCTTTGCTCACACCAAATTTTTGTCATAGCTTCTTGGGTTCCAAAACATGCCCATATAAAAAGAGGACATACTGTCTCCTAAATGATGAAAACATACATCTGCTTCTATTCTATCAATCCACATGATTTGTGTGACACTTCTCTTAGTCATCTGTTGATTTTCCTGCTTAACACCAAGGTGGGTGACATCCTTGTGATTCTACAGGGTGAGATTGGCTGTTGATGTTCCAGTCAGTTACATTCTGCTTTAGGGTTGATCTGTTCAGCTGATTTTCCTGACCAGAGATACTCTCCAGTTAAGTGTTGTTGCCTCACAAGCACTTCATTTATCCTGTCATTACCTCAGAGTGAATTAACTTGAATATCAAGTCAATCCACTTAATTCCTCTAGCCTCTGAGTGCATTCCCTTCTTTAGGAATACTTGGACCCAATAGTATCCATGAGCCTAATACAGACTTTGGAGACTATTAGTCTTTGCTGCTAAGAAATGCATTACAATCCAGTCATCTTAACTTTGTCAAGTTATTACAAGGGTTGTAACCAAGGTATAAATATTAAATTATTTCTGGAGTTGTGCTGCAGCAAAGTTTAGTATTCTCTTAGACTTGTTATTTCCATGGTCATAGAGATTGAAGTGTTATTAACTTAACACCACAGTCTTGACAGGTTCCAAAACAGTTATACTAATTACTATTGTAATACTCTGTTAGGATCTTGCCTTGCAAGATCTCCATCTGCTTAATCATCATGATTAAGTCATCCTTTTTCTATTTCAAGTAACCCTGCTCAGTCCCTTTGTTTACTCAGCCTGGAGTCTAGACCTCACTTTGTTTATTCACTTACATTCTCTGCTTATAATATACTTTCCTATTCTAGTAATTTCCATTGCCTCACACAACATTCTTTGTAACACACCTCACCCAAATCTTACTCTTACTCATCCATGTTTCACCTCATCTTTGTTTTGATTCCCATTCTGGAAACCCCCTTGTTCTTTTGATTTGAAATCACCCTGACTATTTGAAATACTAATCTAGAATATAACATGTATGTAAGTTAGTAGTTCTGTAGTCAGAAAATTGACTAAGATTACCTTGAGTCTTCTGTCAGACTTTACCCTTGGAAATTAGGGATACTACAAGATCTGGACAGTATAGCACATAAGCTGAAGCCAAGCCCTACTTTAAACCTCACCTGTTGTCATAACCTCATGTGAACTTATGCAAGAACTTTGACTTGGCCTGTTCTTAACAGTATTTTCTGACTCACACTCCTGATCTCATATCAACATGTCTATCATAACCACCTGTTCTAGTACTTGTGCTGTTAGACAATATTAAGAAAATTTGGTTAACTCAGGAGTGTTTGAGTGTGAATATCTATAGAATATTCTGGTAATATTCTCCAGAATATTTAGTTAGATGTTGTTCTACTATCAACAATGTTCCCCAGTGGCAAACAATGAGTAGGCATGACTTTTCAATGAGGTCGGCCCTAGTGGTTTCAGTTGGGGCTGTAAAGTTTGGGTAGATTCCTAGTTCTAACAGAGTTCTTTGGAGGATATGAATTTTTTACTAACTAACTATGCTGCAGTGCTGCAGCTATTTGTATACAATGTGACCACCGTGCTGAACTAATGAGTTCCCATATCGGGAATATCTTGGATGAGAGGATTCTCTTCTCGTGATATGTTCTAGTGATACTAGATATGATGCTGAATAGAGCCTTTTCTTTTAACCGTTGTTCTCCCCTTGTCTTCATTCCTTTACTTGACATTTCTAATCTCTTAGATCTACCATTTCCTTTTCTGGAGCTCTCCAGCTGTCCAGGTAAAGTCCTGGTCCTCAATATTTGTATGGCCGGTTGTTAGATATCCTGCAGCCCTGGCTTAGTGTATTCACTGTAATATAGTCCCCCCACATAATATTAACCCCCTATGAGGAGGGTTACCGATCTTTTTCCTGCATGATTTCACATTCTTTTTCTTCTTCATCAACCGACT
>QFEC01005823.1:0-21333 GCA_003316585.1 Gomphus bonarii
GATGACCGAAACCAACCAAAACCGACCAGGGGTCGTCACGCACGCCGGCGCGACGACCGAAAATGACCCGCGGCCGTCGCGCATGCCGGCGCGACGACCAGGGGATGACCTGGGGGGGCCAGAACAAGGCCCCTGCCTTACCTTCTTCTCGCGAAGAGGGTGCCCCACCACCATGCACGCCGGTATGATGGCTAGGACGGTTGCAGGGGCCCACTTACCTTCTTCTCCCCACCATTGGAGTCCCACACTGCATGTGACAGTGTGAGCCCACTCAGTCAAGACTGTGGGTGGAGAGGACAACAAACACCGAACCTTAGGCGCCCAAACAGGCGCCCAAAAGAACGCGTCACGTGTGGTGCCCCAATCCGATGTTGTGGACCATCCGGTGGTTTGGCCACTATTGTCAATGAGGACATTGACCTTAAAGGAGGGGGTAATGTCATGATTTCTCCACTCCTCCCCTTTCTATTACTTGTTATTGGACTCCGCTACTCCACCAGACTATATGTACAGTTCTTAGGTAATTAGTTAAAGCTCAGTCTTGAGCTGGTCAATACACTGACAAGTATCATTGCTCATTTCCCTTTTCCGCTCTCAAGTATTGAAGCTCTTGTTGTTGCTGACAAGGGGAGAGGTATAATCTGCTAGCTAATAGCATCCCATATACTACAACAGAATAATATTACTGATAGAGTGAATTGCACCATTGCCAGCACCACCCAAGTCATACTATACTCTACCAGAATAATGAGTGACTTCTGAGAGTATGGAATTGTAGCCACCATTTACATACAAAACTGCATACTTTCATGTGAAAATAACTATGTCTCACTTATTACAAGGGGGAAGTATGTTATGTGGAGCAATGGAACATACTAGAAGATAACACATGGAATGACAGAGGTGGTAACATGGAGATCTGTATGTTGGATATGATATGATGATAATGATAGAGCAGGGTAATATGTGCACAGAGATCACATGAGGAACTTGGAGTGGACATGTTTGTTATGGGGTACTTCAGAGGGTTGAATATGATTCAGATGTAACTTAGAGATAGATGACCAAGGGCACTAAAGTAGAGATCTATTGGAGGGATCTGGGATCTAACATCTCACTATGTCCTACTGTGTGACTACTGTAGTAACTGCTAGTACTACTATAACCACCCATAATACCTTTGTAAACCAGCCCAAAGTGACCTCATCCTCACTATCACAGTGATAAATTCTCAAACTCTCATATATAGATAATACTGACCATAAAAGGGCCTAAAAAGGTCTAATCATATGAGTGACAGGCACAGTTACTATAAGGGTAACTCTTCTTGTCTATGGAATCTCAACACTAGACTAGGTAGAGGGAATCCAGAAGAGAAAAGGGTGAGGATTCCCTTACCTAAGCAACTAACTATATAGTAGCTACTAGCTATGGCATAAGTAGACCACACTACTGGGAATCAACCCAGGCAGGGAGTGCAGGGCTTGGATAATATGGGAATAAAAAGAGAAGTATAGGGATATAATAAGAAAGGGAAAGGGGAGGGCATAAGAAAAGGGAAAAGGGGATAGAAGACACTGGGGGTCATCCTCTGACAGTTACATTGCAAATGATACTTGATTCCAAGAGCATGAAATGCACTGAATAAGACAGCCACAACTTGACTCTCTCAAAAAATTTCATCCACAATAGCATAGAAGAATTAACTGCCTTCAATAACACTACCTGGTCAAAGGCTATAACCAAGTATATGAACTTTGTCAACAATCCACTATGTACATCATCTATTGAAAATATTATTAAAAAGGCCTAAGAGATGATGGTAAGTACCAGTCAGCTTCAAACAGAAGATTCTATGAATATCAATGAGTTTGAAGATGTCCAGCTTGTTGATTTTTTGGATGATGAATATAAGTTATTTTGGCTCACTATTGTTATATGTATTGAAATACAAATAGAGGACTTGGAGAGCTTTGAAACTTATTAGTACATGCATGTATAGCTGGTTATCATCTAATACCCATCCTCAGTTTGTAATTTTTTCACAGTTTGCATTGTCTGTTGTTGTCTTACACCCTGTGCTCAGTTACAACTTTATTCCTGCATTCTAATGAATTCAGCAGTCACAAATCTGACATTTTTGTTGGTTAATTTGATGTTAGTCATGGTGACAATAGTTGATTCCGCGCTGTAGGTAAGTACCTGGTTATGCTACTGATGTACAGGCTTGAGATCAATTATTCGAACGCGACCTGACGGGTATCCAAAACACGCTTTGGAAGTAGAGAAGGCGTACGTAGAGAAGTGGCGAAATTCAGCGGGTATCCAGCAAGCTTCCGTTACCGGGTCAGTAAAAAGCCAGTCCTTGCCCCACGAGATAGATACTTGCTGCTCCCTGGGAGCTAAAAGTTGAAACTGACCAGGGAGGATATGAGTGACTTTGCCCCCATCTGGGAATTGGAAGGATTCATATTCCGAGAGTGTCGTTGAATCACCGGTGATGGCGTCCCATATACGGACTGTGGGCTCCTTCCATGAGCTAGACACGACGTGTGTACCCTGTGACGAGAACGCAACGGACGTCACCCAATCTGAATGTCTCTCCAGTGTACGCTGTATCGTTCCGGTCGTATTCCATATCAGGACTGAGTGGTCGTCCGAGCCAGATACCAGACGTGTCCCATCATGAGAGAATGCAACCGAGTTGATCCAATGTGAATGGCCTTTGAGTATATGCTTGACTTTCCCGGTAGTTGCATTCCAGATTCGGACAGTGTGGTCGGAAGAGCCAGATACTACACGCCTCCCATCAGGTGAGAATGCAACGCATGTCACCCAACCGGAATGCCCCTTCAGTTTGCGCACTATCTTTCCAGTAGCTGCCTCCCAGAGCATGGCTGATCTATCATCCGAGCCAGACAAGATGTATTTCCCATCAGGCGAGAAAGCAACGGACCATACCGTCCCTGAATGCCCCTCAAGTACGAGGACCATCTCCCCAGTTGTGGCATTCCACACCCGAACGGTCTTGTCACCCGACCCAGAAATGATTAAGTTCCCATTAGGAGAGAATGCAATGGACATCACATGACGTGAATGTCCCTCCAGTTTTTGTTCTTTCTTCCCCTCTGACTCCTGCTCTCTCTTTCTCCCCATTGCCTTCCGGATACGAGCTATTGTCATGTCCAAACCAGAAACCACGGGTCCGCTGTCAAGTGAAAAGGACCGCACCCGATCTGTACCCGCCCTGTGCTCCATTTCTGAGCCCTTCGTCACATCACAAATTCGGACTGAGCAGTCATCCGACCCATACGCGACGTATATCCCGTCACGCGAGAATGCGACGGATCTCACTGGAGCCGTATGACCCTCGAGAACACGCTCTATCTTCCCCGTAGCCACATGCCAGATACAGACCGAGTCGTCTGATAACCCAGACACGACGTGTGCACCATCGGGAGAGAAGGCCACAGAGTACATGCCATGTGAATGTCCCTCCAATATGCACTCCAAACTCCGAGTAGTTGTATCCCAAACACGGACTGAGTCATAAGAACCAGATGCAACACGTGTCCCATCACTTGAGAATACAACAGAGAATACTGTACCTCTATGTCCCTCGAGTATATGCTCTACCGTCCCCGTAGTGGCATCCCAGATTTGAACCGTGGTGTCATCCAAGCCAGAAACCACACGTTTGCCATCAGGCGAGAACATAACGGACTTCACTGGCGAATGAAATTCCCGTATGCGCTTTGGCTCCCCTGTGGTAGCATTCCATACGCGAACAGTGGTGTCACGTGAGGCAGACACAACACTTGTTCCATCAGGTGAGAAGGCAACCATCGTGACCGCATTTGAATGTCCCTGGAGTGTATGCTCTACCTCACCGAGTTCCATTTTCCAAATTAGAACTGACTCGTCGCACGAGCCAGATACGATGCGTATCCCGTCAGGCGAGAAGGCAACGGATAACACTATATCCGAATGTCTCGCCAGTATGCGTTCAATCTCACCTGTTTTTGTATTCCAGATGCGAACTGATTTGTCCCCACACCCAGACACAACATGTGTCCCGTCAGGCGAGAAATCAACAGAGAACACAGATGAAGGGTGTAGCATGACATGCTCAAACCGTCCCCATGACTCCGCGACTCCCATTACTACTTTAGGTATGTTACCAAACAATGTCGGATATTGGCGGCGTACCAGTGATCCTTTGGGAATCCATGTGAGGGGTGAACGATAGGTGTTCAGACAGTGATGATTTATGAGCTCAAACGCCATTTGCAGGTAGCGGCGGGCGTCCTCCAATAGTAACGCATGATACTCATGCCCCTTGGAGTATTTCTGGGGAAATAGTGAGCTAAACTCCACTACCACATTAATCACTCACCGAGATGGCTTCCTTCGCAATGCCAAGAGACTTCAGGCCTGATTGCAGCTCTCCAAACGCACTGAGGCACTCAAACCAGTGCATTAAATGAGTATCGGCGAATGTGCCGAAATTTTCGAGCAAAGATGCAGTGTCTGTAGGATGGGATGCAAGAGCTTGTGCAAAATGTGAGGCCCAGAATAAGCATGAATACCGAAGAGACTCGGAAAAAACGCCAGAATCGGGGATGTCATGAGACAGTCTGCCTATGGCACCATCAGGTATATTGCAAATGTTGCGTCGAAGGGAGATGTTCAAGAACTGGAAACACTTAAAAGCAAGTTTTTGGTGGGCATCGGAAGCATCTATGGCGTGATTACCGCAACGTCCCGCATCGACTATCAGTTCACGAAATGAGATGTGAAAGATAGTTATGGGTCGATCGGTGTCAGGAACATTGATCATCGAACGAAAGGGAGACAAGCCAAATTTAACCCGATCATTCGTCATGTTCAACAAGGAAGCAATGCCAGCGACGGAGAGTGGCTGTTGGAGACACACTACTGCGGCAAGTATTTCTCTTCTCGTGACTATTTCCTTGTCGCTGATATTTTGGAACGCTTTGGATATAATCAGGTTGTAGAGGCTGTCAAGGGAAGGAAACGACGACGCCGAGCCAACCAACTCCGTTAGACGCATCTTGGGATTTACGTTCCTGTCGCCGATGTATTTCATAGCAGTTGTGGCATAGATGAATGATCCAGCCGATTGGGTAACGAGACGCATCAACTCCACTTTGGATGGCCAAGAAGGCCAGGAAGAGGGCTGAGAATATCCGTGCATAACTGCGATGTCGGACAATGCAGATAGCAGGTACGTCTGAATATCATTTCTTTCCTCGTTTAGTTCGTGCAAAACAAATTCTTTGAAGAGAGATCGTGCAGCAACATGGCGAAATGCAATCTTGATAGGGATCTCAGCTCGACTTGTAATGAAGAATTTCAAAGGAATGCCTGCTACGCCGTCAAGAATGGCCTTGACTAGTATTCCTGTTGTGTCTAAATCCGAGCACTCATCCAAAGCATCTATAACGATAATATAATGTTCATTTTCCGTGGAAACATTGAGAGATTTTACGAGCAGAGAACGGAATTGCTCGGAAGGTTCATTGATATCGGCGACATCAGGATTGTTGAGGAGAATTTTAGTGATTGCTGATCGGATGATGGGGTTAAATCGAGCAAGCATTGCGGCGATAGTAGGGATGATACGGCGTGGATCTGTTATTCTTGAGCGAGAGCAGAAAAAGCTGCCTCCAAGCTTCTGTTGCCCATCCAAATAATTGCAGAGCGTGTAGGCAATGGTCGTTTTCCCAGTACCGGCTAGGCCATTGAGCCAAAAGACCTTTGGAGCTGAAGGATCATCCGCCCAGGCCGATAAATCTTCCAATATCTGCAAACGCGTGTTTAGCATGCACCCGTGATGTTCGGCCCAATAGTAGGGTGCCTGCTCAACGGGTTTGAGTAGTCGTAAAGGATCGGGAGCGATAGCGATGTCTAAAACGTTGTGAGGATAGAGGTAGTGGTTAGAAGCAGTGATCACACTTACTGACATTCTGGAAATCAAGGGTCACACCTGCAACAGAAAAGTGACTAATGGTTAGCCCCCAGATATATTGTATTTATAGTCAAAATACTCACGTCTGGTGTTCCCGATGAGGGTAGGTACGATTCCAGACGACGACATGGATTATAAGTTCGAATACAAGTGTTTCGACTTGGGACTGACGTCCACCGCGTGAGGCGATGGTGGAGGGATAGTGGGTTGAAAGACGTGTGATCTGGCAGCACGTGGAGGAGACGCCAGCGCCAGAACCTTCGAGCACTATTAAGGTTTTCCAGACAACCCACCTTGATTTTATTCCAGAAACTTGCAAAGATAATTCCCATGTGTCTATTGTGCACATATAAAGGCTCCGTAGAAGTAATGGGACAAGATTATAACGTGTGCAGTGCGTTAAGGGGACCGTCAACGATCAAGGAACCGTGAGACGGGACTCGTTTGACAGATTCACCATGATGAAATATGGAAAATCGAGGGTGAAATAGGAATATTGATTTGCAATGGACCAATTATTCTAGGTATTACCTGAGTCTTTTTACTCTTGCTATTGTAAAGAATTAGAGAGCATTTATTCACTTGCCCCGATTCCAATTAATGACGAGAAAAACCTGTCATAAAGCCTGACTGTGAAATACCATCGTTTATTACAGAAGGGCTGTATTTGTAATCAAACTCATCATAACTCCTCGGACTGCACCAAGCTTCTACACCTATGGGTTACTTTGGGGAATATCCTGTATGACGGTGTTAATGAGTGCCGCAAAGTGATCGATTGACCACATCGATACCATCTTCTTGAGACCAGACTCGAATCATTGTTAGCAGACATCAAGCAAACGGAAAATAACGCGACACACTTTCCTTGACAACATCTATATTTCCCATTAACGTCTGTCAAGAATGCTTCTCATCGGCCAGCAGAAAGCATCAAATGATAAAGTTTTAAGGCGTTTTCAGGCATAGTAACATAACTATGAACTACATATACATTAGGTCTGCTAAGTTGGGCCGAGTAGAAAATGAAATTGTGAAACCTAATTAGAAATTTAAACGTTAGTCACGTGACACACACATATTTGGCAAGTTGTTTTAACAACTTGCCTGCGCTCATGGCTTCGAGCTCAGATTTTCCTATACTGGAAGAGACATGGGACATGATTGACCGGTTCTTATTATTAAAATTTTATCACATTAACTGTTATTTACAACAGACTAAGGTCGAATCTAGACAGAGAACTTTTTCGTAAAGTCTGGCTATGCTGCGAGTCATACTTGCATTCTCGCGGCTATACCCTTGTATACCCTTCCTCTGATGCATACCGCGCAATATACGCCGACTGCTCCAACAATGCCGTACTCAGAAACTTCCCTAAAGACCCGTTTCATCCCAAAACAGATGAGGCGTTCTGCTGGGTTGATGACAGAGTGTGCCCGCTCAAGGATCCAGAAAGGACAGGAAGCACTCTGTTTCCGGTAGGATGAGGAAATTTTTGACTCATTTAATAGTTTGATATCATACATGTATTTGTTTGCAAGACCCCCGGCACGCACCTTGCGCTCGACTCGCGGGGTCGCAGGGTGGTTCTGAAGGCTGTGGAAACTTTGAGTACGGAGCTGAAGATCTTCCGGCTTCTCTCTTCTGATCCACTACGGGCGGACGCGCGAAACCATACCATTCCTCTCTTGGAGGTCATCGACGCAAGAGAGTGGACAATTATTGTTACGCCTGAGTGGGGATTCGGCCACTGGGATGATTGTGTTTCGGTGAAGGAATATATTGAGTTTTCGCGGCAACTGTTTGAAGTGAGTTGTGGTTCTCATCAATGCTCCTTGCTGAACAAGCCACTGGTATCTTGGTGGTATGTAGGGTTTAGCGTTCATGCATGAGAATAGGATCATTCACGGTGTGAGTTCAGGCATCTTGTTTGTCCCTTATTTTTGATCGCTTGCTACTCTCATAGGACATACATAAGCTAAACGTGGTCACCAATGAGCTTGGAACATACCGAACAGCCTTTGACCCGTTGCCACGAGACTATGGCCCATGCGGTGCTAAGTATGCCTTCATCGACTTTGGCGAGTCGCACCTAGTGCACACAGAGGAAGACGCAATCAAACACCCTGGAGATCTGCGCGCTCATGAACACGCCACAGCACCGGAGATGCTCAAGGATGATCCAATTAATCTCTTTCCATGTGATGTGTATGCTCTTGGTGTCCTTTTGAAAGAACGTACAGATTATGCTAAGCTTTTAGTATGTAATGTTGTCTTCTGTTTGTTTAATGTTTACCAATGATGTTGACTCTTTTTTAAACGAAACAACCCCTTTTACAAGGAGTCAAGAGGTGTTGCTCATGTTCTTTCCACTGCTCCGCGATACATACAACTGGTCGACACTCTCACGCAAGATGATCCTAATAAGCGTCCAACAGCTTTCGAAGCTCTTGCGGAAATAGAAGCATTGCTGGAAGAGACAGATTGAGAGGTTTTACTACTTATGTCATATTGCCAAAGTAATAAAGGTTACCATTGTTGAGATGTTTACCCTAGGACACAGCACCAAGAACAGTACCATCATATAAATGCATAACAAGAACAAGGAGACAGATGAAGCTGAGAACTGTCAGGTGATTGTCCCCTCAATGATTTAACACCGATTCCCTGGATATCCCAACTCTCATTACGGTGCATCTGTTACGTGATTCCAGTTAAAGAATTCCTTATCCGAAGTGATTATGTCTATGCGATATGCGTAGACTCCGAGTTTGACCCTGTCCGCAGCACGCCTCTGTTGAAAAATAATGTTTCTATCATCACTGAACTGCACACAAAATATCAACTTACTGAATATGAATTCGCATAACCAGCAAATCTTGCCATGACCCACTCTTTACTGCCTTCTGGCTTCACCCATATAATTTGATTAATCTAACCGGTGACAGGTCAGGCTCGATGCTGCAATAGAGGCACAGGTATGCATACTGCGAAACTGTTATGTGATGCATCTAGCTTGTTTGGCGCCATGTCTCACAGATAAATGGTGGTGAGTGTGGAAATAGCAGCTCTTGAGAGGATATATAAGAGACAGATGGCTATGTTCTTCGAGTTGTGGGATCAGGATCCGAGATGACTGGGGTTTAAGTAGGTCGTGGAGCTTGTGGCATAAACATCATCCTCGGGGATTCACGGGACGCAACATCAGAAAGTTTAGAAGATAAGACCTCAATTACAAAGTCAATTACAGATTAGAGAGCTTCCGAAACTGAATTGTGGCATCGAGGATTACAGAAATATGTGAGAGAGTATGAGCCAGGAATGGAACTAAATACGAGCATCTGAGGGAGTTCTAAGATCTTGCACACGCACTGATTGGCAGTGATTACTTTAAACACGTTGATATCGTACTCTTTGAAATTGACCATCACATTGCGGCGAACGCTTGCTTATCGTATCGTAAGCACCATGCCAATGTGCAAAGGCTGGATCCATGGCGGCTAGCTGCAGACCAGACTCATACACTACATTGACGAAATGCATTTTTTATATTTGATGAGTATATTTGAAATATCCTCGAGGATTTGATCGATCAGAAGTATTTTGATGTATTTGTCTCTCATCAGCGAAGCCACGTCATAACCTTATCAATGCATGATGAGGAAATCTTACGATTGGATGCATGCCTCGTGCAAGCGACAAGAATCGATCTATCCCTGAAGTAGCGATTACTTGAATATTGTAGTGACGCAGGAGATGGTAGAAGTATTGAAATGGCCTAATGCGGTAGAGATTGCAGGAGGTCAAGATGAGATGATAATGTGGGCTTCCTGTAATTGAGGAATCAAGGTGAAGGAAGTGATCTATTTCCGGACAGACGCAAAATACGAAGAATATCCTCCGATCGCAGAAAGACGGTTGAGCTCACCGGAATACGGAAATTAGGTAGCACCGGCCTCTCTATATTCCTGTGGTATGGGATAAACATGGCTAAATGTAGATTTAGCGACGACGGCCGTGGGTTGGTTCGGATTCAGGCTAGCGTCGAATTGCGTCTGAGGAGTTTCCTTAGTCACTATACCTGGCGTGAAGACACGACACCTGATTATGCGGTGGTCTACAGATTGTAGCAGGCGATGAGACGGAGCGAGTCGTGCTCATATTGCTCGCTACCACAACCTGGACCCCATTCTGAAAACTGAGTAGTTGGTCGACGATGCTCAGCCTGTGTCTCAGTTCCGGCAGCAAGACGAACAGCACAAATGCGGAGCGCTGCAAGTGTGGACAGCGGGTTATTGGTGACTTCTTGATCTATTTCGTGTGGTACTAAGGGATGACCCATGATTCCCACATTTATCAAATCGCCATGTGATGCCCACGACGGTCAGAATTTTAGTGACGGTGTATTTGAATCGGGTATGATCTGATCGACTGAGACGCTCGAGGGGGACTGTGTTTTCAAAGATTGCTATATACCACTTTCATCTGATTGATTCCGCTGGAAGTTTCGCCATCGCAGCAACTGCCTTAGTCGAATGGAGGTTGTTAAAACAATATGGATGGCAGTCATGCGGGTGACGAAGTCCTGGAAAGATGGTAGAATACTGCAATGCGGTATCCTAACGTCGGGGCTCATATCGGAATGTTGGGAGCATTGTTTAGTTGACCATGCAGGAAACATATTGCGCAGTGGTTCCCATGCAAGTAGACGCCTTGATATATCCGTTCCAACTAAAGAACGTGAGATCTTGATGCGGGAAGTTCGGGAGATAAGGGCGGCCCTAAATCCAGGTGCAGCCTAGTATCAGAGCATGTTTAATTTTTTTTTTTTCAGTTTTTTTTTTTTTCTCAGTTTTTGGAGTATGTTTTATCGATATCAACAACTGTCACACATAACCTTCGCATAAGCCAAACCTGATCTGCACCACGCCTCGCGGTCTCTACGGCTTCCTCTCGCGTGTACCACCCGGTTCATAGCTGACACCATTCACCCAGCACGCCTGACGTGCGATGCAATTGGATCTTCATTGATTCTTCTTGTTGAGCTACCGGAGATTGATCAGTCCGTTTCAAAAAATGATCCATCCACCTATCTTTCAGAGAATCTTTTCTTTGATATGACACCTGCGGGATGGATGGATAGTGACCCGCGAGTAATTCTCGTACATAGGTACTTTCCTTTTACGATGCGCTCTATCGCTGATTTAACGATCATCATCTGCCACGCAGTTACCCAAGTGCCAGGGTTGAGTAATGATAACTACTTTAGGAAAACATGTGTTTTCCACGTGAAGAATCCGTCTATACTGGGGTGAGGTTTAACAACTTCTGTTGTAACAACCAACGTCCGTCTTGCAATGCTCAACTATCTCCTAGACCAGGTTCGTCACTTCCTCCAAAAATTCTCCTCAATATTCCTGCAGCAAGAACGCCCTCGGCCTCGTTTTCTGTTGGGTTCTCGCACACCGTTTTACATGCCCGTCCTTGAGGCACGGCGCAATCCCCATATTCAATACGTGGACGAGGTCCATGTTGTTAAAGTGGAGTTCAGGAAGATGCGTTCTGCACCATTTCATGAATTTATTGTGTTCTTCGTCGAGGGATCCAGGTCACCCGAGGAAGTATCCAAGGAGGACCCTCTCAGAGGAATCATCGTGGTGGATCGATTCGTAGGGCGTCCTCCCCCTGAAGCTTTGAACGGGGAAATTGAAGCACAAGACGCCGACGAACTGCGGTATCGTGAACCCCCTCCACCCGGAGCGAATTTGGGTCCAATCGATTACGCACCCTTTGGGTCGCAATTCATTGATCAATTCAACGTCTCCTCCGAAGCGATCTCAGATTCATCGAGTAAATTGCTACCAAAACGCTTCTCTGAAAAACCATCGAGAGACATCATTACGATTGTTAACGAACCGAACAAGTATTTAGCGACCGACAGGGCGAGAAGCATAGTCTGCAAGAGATTATATATCAAGGAACAGAAACTTTGCTTGGCCGAACTCCTTGTTCTCGTTGACAACGTTCACAACCATTACAATGGGTACCATCTCATTCGGCACCAGTGTTATTGGCTCGCCGATACTATTTACAATGTTGTCAAGTTGAAATGCAGTGACGGGAGGGAGGAGCTGATTAACGCTGACAGGCTGGGGAAGTTCGGTATTGTGCGAGTTCAAACCAGCAAACCCGATACTCCTAAGGAGATATATAGGAAGCACAAAGCGGATTGGGCGAAAACTCTAAAGTTTGTGGAAGCGGACCGCATTGTGAGTATAACTTTGCCTTCCCATGCCACTGCTTGTCTAATACATAAGTTTTCGAATCAGAATCGTTTGTCATTAAAACAACTAACACAACGAGCCGACAAAGCTGAGGAAATTGTACGCCAACAAGCGCAAGCCAGGGAAGCGCAGGCCAGGCAGGAAGAAGCGGAGGCCAGACAGAGAGCTGAGGCAAGAGTACAAGAGTTGGAGAACCTTCTTCAGACTCAAGGGAATTAAATAGGAATGTGGGTATGAAGTTCCTCTACCTACTTTCACTTTCTAACTTTCAATTTCATGCAGATACCTATCTGTCTTTCGCTTTCATCTTGCTTTACCATCTCTCGCATATATACGCTTTCGTCTTCGTAGTTTGTCCAGAATTTGTTTTGTCACCATGCAGATGTTCAATGCGTCTGATATCTCTAAGTATTAGCTACTACTGTGTTATTGTAGGGGTTTTGAATACCATTGTACATCACTGAGTGGTAGATGTCCTGAATTTGAACTGTGTGAGAGCCCTAAAGCTTGAGGTTTCTGAGTAATTTGTTACTGAATCTCGATTTCTGACTAGCTTAGCGGAGTTAACGTGGGGATCGTGGAGTTTCTGGGGGTGGAAGATGGGGAGAGGAGTTAGACCAAGAGAAACGAAGAAAAATGCAAGTAACTGGGGAGGTGAAGTGAGAAAATTGAAAATGAAGGGGAAAAGAAGAATTAACATCAAACACTTGCACCTCCTTCGGGTCTTCTGTCCCTAGTTCCCTCTGCCCAATTATCCCCTAGATGATCCCCTCTTTTAACCAATCATTTGTTCCCTTATCCGCCCAGTCTATCCCAACAAGTACATGCACCATCTTCGGGAAACCCTGATATATCAACATCCCCCTCACCATTGTCTCATACCTCAGCTCAAAGTCGCCTTAACCACTACCTCCGCCTCCTCAATCCCACACAAGTTCTTAAAATGGGGCTATCCCATTTTTTGGGTGGGGGACGGGAATTGAATGTGAAGACGGGGAGTTGTATGGAAGTTGCAGCAAGCCTATGAGGTCGGTGCCTGCAACGGATGAGGAGTTCTTGATTTATAAGATGGTGATGAGCAGGGAAAGTGGGGAGGGAGAGTTTGTAACCAAGAGGACTATTTGCGGCTTCTGGAACAGGAAGGTAAGTTTAGAAGCGTTGATCTGGAAGTGAGCGAGGGAGGGAAAATACGATGAGTCTATCAATGGATTGGAATATTAACAGAGTTTCGCTTGCTTCCCCAATAGGGTTTACCATAAACAGATGATCTATCCCAGGGTTCAACAAATTTTATTCAAAACTGCAATAACCTTCGTATTCACTTCAGCGTCCAAGGCCCTCATCTCGGGGTTTGCATAGCTCATGGAGACAAGTGTCTGTGTCAAAGGTGACACAGATAATGGTTGCATGGTGAGTATATGAAGGAGACAAGCGCGGTATGTGTAGACGATGACGCTGGTGCAAGTGCAGAGGGGAATGGGTGCAGCCCGCTGCACCACGAGGCCATTGGTCAGTAAGTCCCGAATGGCTCCGATTGGAATTTTTGAAAGACTTGAGTGGTCCCTTACTTAAAAGGATCAAAACTATTGTTGAAGTGAGGGCAACTGGAGCTAATTGACAAGAGTCCCAGCTTCTAGGAAAGAGGATGATGTTAAATAGTCACTACCTAATTGACAAGCTACGTTTATAACCAGTAAATGATAACACAAATTTACTGTCAGTACTCACGTCTCAGCTTCTAGGAAAGAAGATGAGACGCTCGTGATGTGTTTGTTTCGGAAAACTCCGCCCGTCCGTAAATATGACAGGCCAAATTATAATCAACACTCCCCCTCGAGTATAACTAGGCCGTTTCCGGACATCTAAGGTCGGTAGTTGCCGCCGTGCTAATCTTTACCAATCATCTATAGTTCCAGAAGTTCAACGTGTCTTCGGAATCTAGGCTTTGTGAGAGGCTTTGTGAAGATATCAGCCACATTGTTGTCAGTTGGTATGTATTTGAGATATCTTGGAATCTTTGACTGCTTCATGGATGAAATGATATGTTGTGATTAGCGCAGTAGTCTAGAGACAAGTAGCTACACAATAGAGTGAGCCTATGTAGTCTCTTGGTGTATACAAGGGTACATACCTCAGTGAAAGGACAATTCACTGAGGTGCATCTATCTAAGTGTCCATAACTTATACTGTCTTGGTCATTGATGACCAAGACTACTAAGCTCCTATTAGTCCTACTGGCCAAGGCATTCTACGTGACTCTGCATTCTACACTTACTGGTATCCATCCCAACACCCTCCCTTAAGCTGAATGCAGCCCGACTAGCACATTAAGGCACAAGACTTTGTGCTGAGGGAGAGCTTTGGTGAACATATCAGCTGCCATGTCTTCTGTAGGGACATAGTCAATATGAAATAGTTTCTCCTGAACCAAGTGACATATGAAATGATGTGAAATGTTGATATGTTTCATTCATGGGTGGTACTTGTTGTTCTTGGTGATGGCAATAGTAGAAACATTGCCAGGTGGTATGGTGAGGGGCTTCTCAAGGGGATGTGCGATCACAGTGAGGAACATGTGTATTCACAGTGCTTCTTTTGCCACATGCATTGCTGCAATATACTCAGCCTCTGTGGTTGAAAGTGCAATGATTGCCTGTTTCTTCAAGCTTCAGGAGACTGCGCCACCATCTATTGTGAAGACATAGCTGGATATTGAGTGCTGATGCTCCTGGGATGCCCAATCTGTATCTGAGAATGCTTCAAGGCCCCTCCTTGTACCACCAATGACAAGATGAATTTCTGGATGCATCCCAATGCCTTTTTACTGATGATAGGCAGAAGGTCAATTACATGATCTCCTACCTCAAAGGGATGGTGCTGGAACACATGTCTTTGATGGGGATATAGCAACTTTTCTGCAGTAGTCAACAGAGATTCAGTGGAACCCTGGTAATTGCACTAGTAATTACACTAAAGGAAAAGAAATAATAAGAAAATCAATATAAAATAGTAATTATATGATGACTAGCTCACCTCCTCAGTTGTGGTTCACACTGAGGAGGGAGTGCATATGTGGGTAGTGTCTCACCCATATATACTCATAAAATGGCCCTTTGACACCCTTCGGGCACTCATTATGTCAGCAAGGTAGGCGCCAAACTTTGGTTACATAATCCAAAGTCTGGGTGGTTAAGTCATCAGATCCTACCAAATTATTGGGTCACATGCATAGCCTCAAAGCAGAGGCAAAAGTGAGTGGTGTGTGATAGTGTACAGAAAGAAATAAACAGAACTCATGAACACGCACACATAAAAAATACAGAAAAATTCTGAAAAATATTAGAACATGTGTTGAACCATTCTGTCTGGTTGTTTGAGCAAAAACAGTATATATTATGATTGGAGCTCTTAAAGGTGGTATAGTGCATATATGCACCCTACAGTCTTTTGTCCCTTTGAGGTAACAGAATACTTGTTTAACTGCTTCCCAGTGCAGCCTTCCCAGATTTTTCACGAACTGGGCTAGGAAGGAAACTGGAAAAGAAATGTCTGGGCAAGTGCCCAGTGCTGTATACATGAGGGAGCTGATGGCTTCCCTGTAAGGTAGCCATGCATATCCTTGAACTGGTAAGGGGTGGATGGGGATTGCAACAGAGAGAGCTTGTGATGGGGGTCAAGTGGGGTAGTAAGTGGATTAGCATCCTGTAGGTTAAACCTTTCAAGGATCTTCTGGAAATATGTATGCCTGCTGTGACAGTGAGATTGTGTGTAACCTGTAGTCCCTCTTTATCTTGATTCCCAGTAGCCACTGCAAATACCCAAGGTCTTTGATTTTGACTATGGTTTGCAGCTTATCCTTGAACTTGAAAATCATGCCTTTTGAATTGCCAGCCATTGTGAGATCATCAACATCAACAGCAATGATGAGGGCATCTTGGCCTGTGTATCTGTGGAATACTGCATGTTCTACCTCACAGCACATGAATCCAAACCTATACATGATGCCGCTCAGCATCTCATACCATTCCCTCCCAGACTGCTTCAGTCCATATATCACACAGTTGAGGCAACTGACATAATGCTCCTTCCCAGGAGCTTCATAACCTTTTACCTGGCACATGTAGATTGTTTCAGTGATTGGAGCATTGAGGTATGTGCCATCTATGTTGGTCTGTTCAAGCTCCCAGTTGTTTTGGACAGCAATGGCAGCAATGATATAGATAGCAGAGAACTTAGTGGTAGGGGAGAAGATCTCATTTTAGTCTATACCTTCTGCCTGTGAGAAGCCTTGCATGACAAGCTTGGTTTTGTGGGCTACAACTTTACCACTTGCATCATGTTTGTAATGGAACACCAACTTGCTACCAACAATGTTTGCACCACCTGGGGGTTCTACAAGGTCCCAGGTCCTTAAGTTTGCATGTTGGTCCAGTTCCTGTTTTGTAGATTCATCCCATTGTGACCAGTACTTGCATGAGCATGCATCATCCAAGCTGGATGGGTCAGTTCCTATACTGTTTGTGACTGCCACCATCAAAAATTCAAATGGGTGATGTATCATCCCTTCAGCCCCAGCTTCATTCTCTCCAGTTCTACAAAGGTTAGCAGGGCCATATTCTCTGTGGGGACAAGCTGGGGGAGGTGCAGGTGGATGGCCATTTTGAGTGGCATCTTGACTGCTCTTAGTGACTAGCTCCCCCTCAGTCTGAGCATCACTTGGCACAACCAGGACAGATTCATCGAAGGTAATGTTGCACTCAATGGTGACATGATGTTTTCCAGGCCAGTAGATGCTATGCCCCTTGCTTTTATCATTATATCCCATCCATCTGCCTTTGTCTGCCTTGGATTCCAGTTTGCTGTGGTCTTCTTTGAAGATAAAGACTCTTGCTCCCCACTCTGGTAAGTCAGTCAAATCTGGTTTTGTTTTGTGTAACATCTCATAAGGTGTTTTCCTATCCAGTGTACACATTGATGTTCTGTTTTTCAGCCATACTGCATGCTGTACAGATTCTGTCCAGAGGATTTTTGGTAAGTCCACCATATGGTGCATCGCTTGGGCATGTTCTAGTAGTGTATGGTTCAGCCACTCTGATACTCCATTTTCCTCAAGTGTGTTGTGTATGGTTTAGACTCCTCACTGTTCCCCTGGACTTCAGGTAAGTGGTGAATTCCTCAGAGAGGTATTCCCCACCATGATCAGTTTGCAAGTGCTTGAGCTTTGAACCATGCTAGGTTTCCACCCATGCCTTGTATTGCTTGTAGCAATTGAAAGTGTTGCACTTTCTTGTTATGGCCTCCAGGTACATCCATTGGCTGTGGTAATCAGTGAAGCTGACATAATACTCCTTGCCATCATAGCTTTGGGGGCTCATGGGCCCCCACACATCTGAGTGGACTTTCTCACCAAAACTCATCACTTGTGGCCCCTCCTGCTTCTGTGGGAGAGCTTTGCATACCGGCTTTGCTTTGGCACATGCCATACAGAAGGTTGCTTGATTTAACATGTTGACTTCAAGTCCAAGTATTGTGTCACTCTGGACAAGTTTTCTGGCAACCTGTGAGGATATATGTCCCATACGATGGTGTAGCTTATCAAGGGTGAGTACCTTTCATGCTACATTGGCAGTTACAGCTGTAGACCTGTAGTCTACCTTATAAAGGCTGTTTGAGAGTGGGATCTAACCAAGGAGCATTCCTTGCACAGCTTGAATCAAGCATTTCCAGTCCTTCAATAGGACTGATAATCCTGCTGCATTGCAGCATGTTAGAGAAATCAGGGTAAAAGGCAAGATCAGGGCAGTATAGTATGTTCTTCAAGGTAACATATGTGGTTGTTTTACTATTGGGGATACCAGCCTTCATATTCCCTATTCCTGTAGCTTTGAACACTGTTTTGTCCACAGCATTGACTGTGCATGGTGTGATCTCCTTGAAGGTAGTGAAGTGGTGTTGGTCTGATGACATATGACCAGATGCACCCAAGTTGTAGACATTGACTTCTCATGCTGTCAGCTGAATTGTTCCCAGTGCAAGGGTGTTTCCAGAAAAAGTTGTCATGAAAGCAAACTCCTTGCCTTCCACTGCTGCTACATTTGCTGACTCCCCTCCCTTCTTGTCTGCTTCTCCTTTATCTTTCTTCTTGGCTTTAGAATGGCAATCTACTTTTATATGCCCCTTCTTGCTGCACTTCCAGCACTCCACATCACTTTTTGTGTTGGAGGTGTCTCCATGTGCCTGGTGTTATAAAGGGAAAAGAATACCTCTGAAATATGGGTATATAGTTAAAAACATAAAAAATTAGATATAACACAGTAACTAGCACAAAAACAGTAGGTATATCCATGGAACATCAAAGATATTAACTACACAAAGGAATCTCCAGAAGAATCATATCATTAGCTACATTTTCCATCATTCCACAAATATTTTACTTGTATCTTGGACATGTGACTCGGTTCCTGGCACTTTAGTGCCCTGGCAGCTAAATGATCAGAAGGTATGGAATGGAGATAGGGAATGGTACAGGGACATAGGGATACCGGACAGAGTGGGAATTTACTGGAAACACTGCAAGAATGGAATGGAAAAGGTCCAAGACAGACAGGAGCTTGGGGAGAGCCTAAATGACCACATATATGTCACCACTAGAAGTCACCGATCATCCTGGACTTCCCACAGCATGCTACTGATATAGTGTAGCATGAGGGCCAAAGGGGAATCAAAAATAGAAGGTCTAAAGGCAATTTCCAATAGTTTTTCTCATTTCCAATAGCCCAGGTATAGCATACATGACTCCCTAACTTTGTACAGAGCGGAAATCCACCACTTCCAACCAGATATGGTCATATTTCCTTTTTTCTCTCCATTACTAGTTAGGGATCTATCCATTGTATAAGTAATACAAGTCTCAGATGTAGTACAGCAGTGAAAAATCCTCAATTAATTGTTTACTCCTTGTCTTGTTTGGCGCTTTACTTGTAATCCTGATTTGGAAATGTTGCTCAAACTCATTGTTCAAGTTCTGGATATTATCCAGATAGGTCCTACACACTTAGTAGTATTTGCTCACAACATTTGGAGCACCAGAAATTGTTCCTTCAATTTCTATTGAATGTACAGTATTACCAGAAATCCATACCAAGTTCCTGGTACCAGTGCTAAAGTGCCAGATTGACCAGAAAGCATCCAAAACCCTTGTTACTAAGATAACAAGGAACTTTCAATATAAAGAAATCGTTCCAGATAGTTACAGTAGTGAAGGATCACCCTGAGTTGTCTATCTCTGCACTTTCACACACCTTAACACCTGGGACTTCTCATGGCCTTTTGCTGCAGTGAGGGCATTCTCACCTGCTTTTAGCTGGCATTCCTCTATAGCTAGCCACTCAAATTCATCAATCAGCATCCTAATGACCTGGTCTGGCTCTAGCTTGGCCTTTGCATGTGTCGTGGACATCATGATGGCATTGATGAGTGGGTGGTATGATTTGGGGAGTGAGCTGAGGATTACAGTGACTAGATCATTGTCAGTAAGTGCAGCATTCATTTCAGCAAGCTGTTCCTGCATCCTCATGAGGGTCTCCAGGTGCATATGGATGTTTGACTTGTCCTCACACTTCATTTCATACATCTGGCACAGCATGTTAACTTTTATTGTGAGTGCTTTGGTTTCATGTTTTGCACACATGGCATCCCAGGCCTCCTTTGCTATAGTGAGGTTCTAGATCTCTATGAGAATGCTGCCTGGTATCATGGTACATATCTGGGCCTTGATTGTGGCTCACACTGGTGATAATTATCCCAGAGTTTCTCCAGTTTGTCTAACTGCTCCTCCTCCTTGTCTATTAGTATGTGACTGTTGGGATAGGTGGGGATTGGAGGAGGGATCCAAATGGTTCTGTCCAGGTGCTGTTTGGCACCATGGGTTGCAGACAGGGTTGCCATTGTTTGACTCTTCCAGGTGACCCAGTTGGCATCATCTCAGGCCAGTTTATGTATGACAAATGCCTTGGAGTTGGTGGAGGGCATAATGGGCTCTGTGGGGCCCATAACCTGTTGTGAATAGCACAGTAGTCTAGAGACAAGTAGCTCAGTGAAAGGACAATTTACTAAGCCTATTGTTATTATCATACCTAGAGACAAGTAGCTACACAATAGAGTGAGCATACATAGTCTCTTGGTGTATACAAGGGTACTGTGAGGGCAATGCTATTGACAAAGTCACAACAACAAGATACTCTAATATTAATGAGCTGATAAGGGGGTTCTCCACCTGGTGTAGCAGTAATCCTCAGAGATCAAGCTGAGGAGTAGCCATTACACCAGTCACAACTTATATACCCTAATCTGACACTTATTATGTAATTGGAAGATGCAAGGCATGGAAACACATGGAAACATAAACAGGAGACAACAAACTGAATGATGAACTCCAAGCTGAACCCTGGTCAGGCATCACCCCCCTCTCAATGCACAGCATCTCAATATGGAGTTTTGTTGAGATTGTTAATGGAAGCACCTGCTAACGTATCTTGTCAGTCTCCTCCAGAGTGAGGGATGGGTCCAGGTCAGGCTCTTCTTGAGTTCTACCCCAGGGCACAGCTGGAGGGCAAACTCACAACTCAAGCAGTGATTATGTAGGGACTGTAGGGATTGTTGTAGGTTTTGAATGATGTCTCTCGCACATACTCCCTTATAGCATTGCAAGTCCTCCTCCTGGTGAATCCTCAAATGTGCAGGGGATTTAATCTTGGCCAAGGAATATTGCATCTCCAGCTTCATAGGGTTGACAAGCAAGAGGCTTCTTTTGCCAGGGAAGGGATTGGGTAGAGCTGGGAGTTCAAGAAGTTTCTCAATTTGTCTAATGTCCCTTGGGTCAATAGACCAGTGTGATGACATAGGGTAGGATTCAAGTGGGATGAGGCTTTGTTGGCTAGATTGGCTGGCCATGTTGTAGTAATGAGGGTTGATAGCAGTGTTTGTATATGTAAGTGTTGAATGGAAAGAGACATAACTGAAGAGAATTAGATGTTGGGTGGAGTGTCACTTATTTT
>QFEC01005840.1:0-10479 GCA_003316585.1 Gomphus bonarii
CGAGGACTTGTCTTGATTTAAGAAATCAGAAAAAGAGAATAAATCCAATAAAACAAAGAATACCGGGTGAGTGTTATGAGATCAGTGCTGGGCTGTTCTTCAGCAGACATTGCTAATGGGCGACGAGGATGTCTCAGACCCTCACGACAAGTACTTAAGTGGGACAAACCTCGGACGTATCCGTGTCTCGTCACACAGCTCACGTGATAAATATATGCAGTTGCCACCACAAGGAGTCCATACGAGCCCCTCGAATAATTAATTATAATCCCTGATCCAGATCGTGTATAGACAGGACAGCGCACTGTCAGCCAGACTGTCTTTTCCTCTTGGAGCCCACCGCACGTTCCTTCCCTTTCCGTGCCCGCAGCGGCTCCGGGAATTCCTCCTCTTCCCCTTCCTCTTCTTCCCCTTCTTCCCCTTCAACGCCCAGGTCATCATCCACTTCTCCCTCCGCATCTTCATCACCTTCCACCACCACCACCACCCCCTGCCCTGGTCTCGTCCCTTCTTCACCCCATTCTCTCTGGTTCCTGCCAGCCACCGCTTCCTCCCCATCCTCGCTGTCCAGACCCTCATCGGAACGCTCCTGTAGCCCATACTTTTCATCTGTCTGGGCCTGTGCAATTGCGGCTGCAATTTCCATACTAATGTTTGCAACTCGCGTTTCGAGTGGATCCTCTGTTGCGTAACTTCCTAGTACTGAACCGGAAGCATGCGCAGACGTAGAGGGTCCCGAAAGTGGATGGTGGATGAACGAAGCCGACGCTTGGTGAGACACGGGAGATATTTCCCCGTCGTCATCAGAGTCGTCGTCTAGCCGTCGCCGCTTTCGTTTTCCATAACTGATATGCCAGGGCACCCGTCAAGAAATCACGAAAAAGGTAAGAAGGCAAGTAGTAGCGTACGTCTCAGGATCGGGTTGCCAATTTGGGTCGTGCGTGCGCATGTGTGAATTTAGTGTGGTACGCCGTGTGAATGTCTTTTCGCAGTCTGGATCATGACATTTATATGGTCGTCTACCCGTATGTGTCCTTCGATGTCGAGCCAGACTACTTGAATCACCGAATGTTTTTCCGCAGCCAGGATACTCGCACGCATGAGGGCGCTCGCCTGTATGCACGCGAGAATGCACATTTAAGGCAGAACGCTATGTCTTGTTAGGTAAGGAATTTGGAAAACGGGAATTAAAACTTACTTGGATGAATGCCTTACCACAGCCTGGATGTGGACATACGTATGGCTTTTCGCCCGTATGAATTCGTTTATGGCGGCGCAAGTCGCTTTTACGCGTAAATTGCTTCTGGCAGACGTCACAACTATGCAACTTCGAACTAGTCGGTTCTTCATCAGCTTGTTGATCATATCCCGGGAGTGGGATGACTTGAGAGGCGGCTGTCATGTGCCGGGACGCTTCATGAGCAGGGATCTGTTGTGACGAGGACGTGGATGGGGTATGTTGATCCAGCTGGACGGAGAGGTGTGATAGTATGTCAGAGAAGTCATTGAATGAGGTAGGACCCGTTAAGGATGTATCGTGTTGATGTGAAGTGCTAGTACCTATCATACGATCGTGCAGTTCGTCCTCCTTTTCATCTTCATTTCTTTGCACTGGGCTTTCCATCTCAGGCGAGTCATTGTCAGCGGTAAGAGTGTTGAACGAGGGTACACCACGAGTGGATGATGCTGCTGGGGCAGATTGAGCGTGTGCCTGCTGAGCGGCTTGCAGCACGACAGCGAGTCCGTTAAGACCGTCGACGAGGTTGGATGCCTGCAGCTGCTGTGCGACTTGAAACAGGGCTGCAGAGGCAGCAGAAGCGTTTTGACTGAGCAGCTGGGCTATTTGGTGTTCAAGAGCGGTGGGATCGAAGTTCAACGTCTCGCCTTGTACTTCGACACCAAATTCTGCATCGTCAGATCTGTGTGACTGCTGGTCAGACGAAGATTCTGGGTCATTAACATCGTCCTCCTCTGCTACACCGTCATCGCCAGAGTCCTGGTGCACGACCTCGGAAAGTTCGAGGAAAGGCTCCCTGATATGGTGACCCTGATTAGGATCTATTTGCGAGCATCGTGACATTCCCTGGGGCGAGTTGCTGAACATGGCGTGAGCGGGGGCTAACCAGTTTGCCAAACGGGGACTAACCTCAGCACGTGTACCTCTTGGTCCGTGTGTGAGCTATAGGTTTTATCGGATTGGGTCGCGTCAGGCCAGAGAACTAGAGAAAAGGAGCGTGGAAGAGGAGGGAAACGAGGGAAATAGAGTTAGGAAGCGATGTTGGAAAGTGATGAAAGATGCAGGTTTTTGTAGCAGGACGAGTTTGTGAAACTCATGAGGACATTTCCGTACTCTACTCGTCACGTGCTCTAATTGAGCGCCGCGGTTATTCTTTGGTTGTCTGAATCTTCCACCCGTTCTCACCCTCATGGCCAAGGAATGTCCTTAGCAACCTACCTTCACCCTACCAGATGCTGCGCGTACCTATCTTCTTTCCCTGTATCTATTGTTCCTTTTTTCTTCCTTTGGGCACTCTGTTCGTTCTAGCTGCTCTCGCTTCAACTTCTTCGGTGCTTAACTACCGCCACGCGGTTTGCTAGTCATTCGCTCGCCCTTACTTCGGACCCGTCTTACAAGTGTGTGGAACCGTATCGGAATTCCCACCTGCCCCACACAGGCCTGACACTTTTCCGCAATACATCCCGATGCTTTTCAAGGCCATTTGTCTCACGAGTTTCTTTCTTCAACATGAGCACATTGCATATTCAGAAACTAGGCAACTCTTTCTCATCCTCGGCCGGTTCCGTCCTAGTTGTTAGATCCGTTTTGGCCATCTGTCAATTGGCTCGTGCGGAGAATTGCCATGGAAGTCTCGAACGTTGTTCTTATTCCTCGTGACCGCTGATCACTGCACATGGCCGGTGTCTTCAAGTTATTAACCTATGATATTAGACGCTGGATCCATGAGCTTCACGTTCAACTCTTTTCTTCGCAGTCAATGTTTTCACCCCCATATGTAGACATCAGTACTATGTTGTCACAGGTTCCAACCCTTATTTAATGGGGTTTTGATTCCCTCTGGTCCCTAAGTCTCTCGTCTCTGTTTCGACTTCTAGCCAACTCCACATTATACATTCCAGCGTCGATCTTTTAGATATAGCAGTCTATATGCACGCCACCGTGTCCATTGTCGGTAAGAAGCCAAGGGAAAATGTGTCTCAATCTCACAAGATTTTGTAGATTATCTCAACATCTTTATTTAAGCTGATCTGTTTATGACTTCCTATGCTAGTGATTAACCATGCGCTCCCCCGTGGTCCTGCTTCCCTGATTGAAGATTTCTTGTTTTCGCCTTGTCCTTCCTTCACCTGTGGCAGACACTTATTGGCTGGGCTGCTCCGCGGCAACCGGCCGCTCGCGCTTCAATCTTTAGTATTACTGGTCTAAATGAATCCACCAATGCGTAACAGTTGCACCTATTTTCCGTCTCCACATCAAGGACATTACGTGACATTCGAATTCCAGAATTTGTTGGGGGCTTATGAGGTAAGTTGCCCTACATTCATCATTGTTCATTACGTTACTCTAAGTACAATTTTAATCTTCCCGCTGTGATTATGTATTTCCCTTTTTCTCTTTTCCATTGTGTCATGCAGTTCATTCTTGGTTCAGGTTTCTCTTTAGCTTGAACGCAACTGTAGTGGTAGAAGTATCTGGAAATTTTTTTGTATATGCTCGGGACTATTCTGGCTTGATGGGAGCGTCTGTGGAAGGTCCGAAGGACGATCGCGGACTTTCTGAGACACCCTGCGATTTGGGTAAGTGTTTCGTCTTCTGTTCCGTAGTTATAGTGTTTAGAAGGCTTATTTCTTGGTTCTCGTAAATCAGAAAGCATGCCAGGCAGGTCAGAAGGTCAGTTTGGATGGAGAAACTAACCGCCGAGGCAAACCTCTACAGAATACCCACGCGGCGGACCAAGGGAATATTACCCCTCGAGTGGATATCACATGTACTCGAGGAGAACCTGGAAACAGCTCACATGTTTATGTCCGGGATCACCCGCTGCTTTGGTTCTAGTTCTCTCAAATCTAATGTTGTTTAGGTCCGTTCCTGTATGTCTAGGCCCGAGGCTATTTACGCGCGAGAGGATCGCCAGCTGGCCTTGATCTCAATTATTTATGTTGATCACATCACGATCCTGGAGTCGTAACTCCGCAGCCGAGGCTGTCTGCCGGGAAGAGATGCACATACCCCAAATATTAGTTTTCTTCCGCGGCCCCGGGCGACATAACATTGAATATGACTGTCCAGTTTCTCGACGCATTGAAGTTTGAGGATGTTGCCTTGAAAGGCATCATTGATTTTAGACTGGATTTAATTAGTCGGTTAGCTTCGGAGACATCATGCTGGCCGTAGCTGAAATCAGTCGGCTCGGACTCAATTACGTATTTCCTTGCTCCCTGAGGCACTGCATGGTTATTGGACCTCGGCACGTCCATTTGGCTCCACTTATTCCAAGCACGTTTGAATTCGACCTTGTGATATGTCTGGCATAACGTTCTCCCCACCAAGATGCAGAACATGGAACAGATTTGGGTATGAGACCTGTCGGGTGCTAAGCTTGTTGCTCGTCAAGAATTGACAGAGGCATGGTGTGAGTACTGCACTGCAGCACTTTGCAGTTGTTAATTTGCGTGACACCACGTGCATTAGCCTTGTCGTGCATTTACCATAGTTTTGGCTCTGATGTTAGGATCGCCGATCGGGCAGCGTTACCGGCAACTCAACGTATAATTAACGGATAATCCCACGCTAACTTAGCCGTGATGGTGGCACAGTTGTTTATTACCATCACAAATTATCTCAAACGGGTATCTTCCCATACATCATCCAGCTTCGAAATAGTAGCATCTTTGCATCGCCACGGAATGAACGGCCCCTGGGAGATGATTAGGACGATTAAGGCATGTGTCGGGATTCTTTGTCTCCAAAACAAGAAAGCGTAACTCGCGTAACATGTCATGAAATATCCATAGCTTGCTCGATCAACGTTCGTACCCCCGCTCGGCGCGGAATTATTCGGCATTTGAATGGCTTGACGTGGCTTGAGAACATGTTAAAGATAGGATCGCTATAAATTTAACCCCATCTTACCTCACTACTGCGGTGGTGAACTCGACCTCAGCTTCAGCCTCTGGGTAACTGCCCTCCACCTCCCTGAGAATATCAAATGTAGCCAAAATTGATGCGACTTGGATGAAAACGGAGGCTTCTGCAATATGCTGTCCAGGACAAACTCGTCTTCCACGTCCAAATGCTAACTCCCTCGGGTCTGGCTGTTGTTTCTCACCAATGAACCGCATGGGATCGAATCTAAAAGGATTAGGGTAGACTGAAGCGTCATGCAGCATGGCCCATATATTTGCGATCACGACGCAATCTTTTGGAATTTTGTATCCAAATACTTGGTCATCTACAGCCGTAGAGTGAGGTAAGGCCATGGGGCTGACGGTACCCCAGCGAAGTATTTCCTTGATAAGCGCATCGATATACACTAGCCGGCCACGATCGGCGAGTCTGGGAAGACGATAAGATCCAAGCACTCCGTCAATTTCGGCCTGCGCTGATCGCTGAATTTCAGGGTGAAGAAGCATGGCAAAAAAGAAAGTTTGAACCGCCGACAAGGTCTAACATCCAGCCGAGAGTTGGCGACGTCAGCTCTCACCGTGTGGCAATCGCAAGCAATCATTTTCCCAAACGTACCGTGTCAGATCCTCCTGTGAATAGCGCGCCTGCAGTCCAAAATATCAAATCTTCCTGCTCAGAATTCGCAGGAGGTCCTTCATCCGGTATCAAGTGTTTCGAGGTGAATGATCTGGCTGCCTTTCCGGATGCCTACAATAGTATAGGCCATGAAAAGAAAACTCTTGCTGGTATATAACAAGTGACTGTATCTCACTAATTCTCGTTTCACATACTCATGAGGCTCCATAGATAGATCATACATTAGGTGACCCCACCGGACAGCTGTACGTTTGAATTCAGCACCAGGGAACCAGCTAGGTAAATAGCGCACTGGACTCATAACAATGCGTTAACATGTATGACAAACCAGCTGGAAGACGAACATATTGGAAAGCAGTCTACTAGCCATCTTCCCGGCGCGCCAGCAAGTGACCCTACTCTGATTCCCTCCTGGGCCAGTGCGAGAAAATGATCTTGTTCACTCTTGACATCATACCCGTACGCAATCTTCAAAATCACCGCGCCTGCATTCCTAGACAAGCAAGTCTGAGGTACCTTCGGGTGGCTGGGAAAAAGAACGACAGTCATACCTCCTGAGGTGGGTTGTCCAGTGACGCGGATTGTCTAAGAGACTGAGGAGGAGGACGTGGGTTTCATGCTCTTGCAGAGACCAGTATTTCTGTGCTGCGCGTGGATTGAAATCGTGATGCATGAGCCTGCGATAAGACCTCAAACGTTCAGTATAGGACCTGAATGATAGGGAAACTTGCGTTAAGAGTACGTAAGTCATTTAAAAAAAAACAGTGCATGCATGAGAAAAATGCTCTTCTCGCGTTTCATCAAAAGCCCAGACATCGTAGGGAATGGTCTAGATAGTGCGGACACTACTTATCAGATTTGGAAGAAGCGGAGGATTGGTTATTACCTGTCGGAATAGATAGCCCCGCGGCGGTCAAAGAGTTCTTCGAGGACCGCGCGAGAGTTGACGACAACCAATCTGCGACCAAATATATGGAAGGAGATCACCCCTTCCTCTCCTGTGGAGATCTATTGGCTGAAAGGCCTGCTAGCGTGAAGTCATACGTACCATATTCTTGACCCCAGCGTGCATACGTTTTCCAATACTCGGACTTGGGGTGGCTTAGAGCCATACCCACAAGAGGCCAGCCTCTTGGCCCAGGTGGAAACCGAGTCTGACCCCGGCGTACCAGTAGCAGCCAGAATACCAGTAGTGCTGCTGTCAATACGACGAGAAAATAATCAGAGACCGTTTCCGGGCAAAATGGCCCAAAGCACATCGTTGTCCGACGTGGTGTTGAATCCGCGAAAGAGAACAAAAAGCAGGGTTGTAAGGCATTTCAAGGAGTCCGAGTTTAGCCGGAAGCAATCGCACGATAGCATCTAGCGTCTGATGGGTTGGATGTCCGTAGATCCGCCGCATTTTATGGTTAAGTTTGCCTGAAGCAATGGGACTTGAAAGATACAGCAGTTAGGATTTCGAACGAAAGAAGCGTGTGGGGAAGCGAGTCATTTAAACCCCCAGGTATACATATCACAAATCGCAATGGCCTATCAGCAATGCACTACAACTTTGGTGATACTGTATAGATTGAATAGCGATATTCAGTTGTAGCACGTGGAGACTACCGTAAATATTACATTTCATGTCAAGTCGCGTCACCGAACCCTCAGCTGTGATTCGTTCAGTAACAGTGCCAGAGTGAATTCTTCGTTGCTTCTCATATAGCATATTAGTCAAGCAATATCTGCCGCCAATGTGATAGGCCACATCATGACGGGTCACTGCTCATCAGGCTGTCATGTCCAGAAGTACATCAGTGCTTCCGTCTGACCCATTTTAGCCGCAATTATCTCTGTTTTCAATTGGGAAAACAGGGGCTTACCTCGACTCTGCTGGTATCTTGACGCTGATCAGAGTTGTCGCACAAATATATCCACAGGTTCAAAAGGAGACTACGGATGTGATCCCGAGCCGAGTCATCTACCATGCGGATGGTGTTGCAGGGCTTCCGATATCTTCAGATGCGGTGAGTGGGGGTCCAGGGCTCAGGGATCCAGTTAACTTTTGATGGTCAAAATCATGAAACCTGAGTCGACAATCTCGTTTCCCAGATTCCCATGCAAATGATAGGGGTTTCTGTAAATGTTCACAGCGACTGCCAGTGTGAATCTATCGTCTTCGCCGCTCGGTCATTGTGAGAGCACTCGGACTGAGCCTGACTCCACGGCCGATGGATAGATCAAAACTAAAACTGATGATAACGGAATTCTGGAAAGGTTTCATCTCAGTAAATCCAAGGATGTAACATGCTCTTGATATCTACGAGTTAGTTGTCTGAGCCAATTAGTATCCCTGATAAAAACAGTCGTTAACGTAAAGCTCCGGCATGGAACCGGCTGCATGAGAGTTGAAGCCGAAGAAGTTGTTGATAAAGTTGAAACTGAAAAGCATTCAGTTGGGACTTTATTGCAAAATTCCAACTCGCTGCAGCGGCATCATTCAACGGGGTAACGAACAATTTTTTGCTAAAATAGCTACATTTGTGGTACAGGTCAACACGGTCACAGGTGGTTTGAATAATTTCCTCAAGTCTTCGTCAATGCCTCAGCTGCTCACTGATGTTCGGTATTGTTTGTATCTCTGTGTTTCTTCTTAATCTTCACAAAAGCATCATCCATCTCTCCTGCAGGGATCGCCTCCACGTCACCGGGGACCTCGGTGGCGAAATCGCCGCGCTCAAGCCTACGTTTGGCACGCAACACCTCCAGATTGTGATGCATCATGTCATTCCCAGGCATAGGACCGAAGTAAGATGTGGCGGATACGGTGCTGATGATACTATACACAGCCAGGAACGTTCATTTTTCCGAAATGAGGCGTTGTGCAAGAAATGCTCACCATGATCCGACTAGTAATGTCAGGTAGAATCTATATTGTGAGTACCACTTCGGAGCTATTCAAATATCAAAATAAGCGAAGTAATGCCGTTGTAGCTACGCACTCCATGCAGCAGAGGTCGCTTTCATGTCCACGAACCACAATCCGGTGAAGCCGACCCATTGCGCAACGAGGGCTAGCAGAGGGTCGAGGGCAAGGGTTGACCACGCATATACTACTGGCACGGCACCTAAAAACAGTCGAGGGTATCCCTTGGTACCGCTATAGCCGGCGAACTCAAAGCCCCAGTGGAGTGCGGCTGTATCATAATTTTGTTCAACTTTGAGAGGCGAGCGCGAGGGGGGAAGCTCTCACACCTGAAAAGCTAATCAAGATCGCCCCATAGGTAACTTGGACATGAAGGCAACTCTGGAGGAGGTCTAGCGCCACGGTGGGGTCAATGTTCGTCGCTGCACCAGAAGTCGCGAGGCTCGCTTCACGAGCAAAATAGATGGTAGAAAGAGAAGTGCCCAGATAGGGTAGTGCTCCTAGGACATCGAGTCGGTATACGGCAAGATGACAGATATGACAAGAAGTTAACCTGCTAGCCCCATAGTGAGAATATGTTTGGGGACATTGGATGCTACCATGCTAGTGATTCCGATCTCGAAGATGCAGACTCAAGACCTTGCTTATTTCATTGATTATGAACTTACAAAGGTGTCTTTTTCCTGGGTCACGGTTTCTGGATAGCGAACATTTCCAGAAATTGATTTTGCAAGGTCAGATGCAGAGTTTCCGGCTTCTTCTTTGATATTTTGAAGTGCATGCGGGAGACTTTGAGAACCAGGCCTATGAGAAACTGAAGAAGCAGCTGTTCGTGCTCCAATGAAAGTAGGAGCCAGACAGCGGGGGGCGTAACCATGGGGGGAGTATAAAGTGAATAGTTTCCTAGTGGGTTGGGAGTGACAGCGTAGAGCAGAGGGAGCTCGTACGAGAAACCGTGCAATGGTGGAAGACATGCTAGGGTAGTAAAAGTTAATGCTCAGACGTTTTATCTCCCTATGACGCACATTCTAACATCACCAGTTAGAAGAAATCACATGAATCAGATCATTTTGGCAAACGGCCCATGATGTTATGTATGACGTCAGAGCAGAAGGAAACATATAAACTCCGAGCAACCGTATTTAGTGTGAAATGTAATGATGTAAATTTGGATGTCAACCCGAGTAATGTTGATGTCCAACAAGAGTCAATCCATGTATGAACTTTCGAAAGTAGCTCAAAAAATTGACCGATTGTTCTAGAAAATTTTGCTTTGTGCTTGATTTCATTGGAAATAAACTATCTAATATCCTGAAAATATTATCATGAAAACTAGAACATATTAACTACAAACTGAGACATATATTATGTAACTTGGTTGAGATCTGATGACATGGGCTTTTTTTTTGAATCCATTTAATTCATTGAATGGATACTTATGTAGAATAATACATAACTGTGTAGCTATTGAGAAACTGTTTTGCAAAACAATATATAACAATGGCCCTAAGGCTAGGAGGGTCCCAACCTAGACTAATGACCCAAGAGAAAATTAGCTAGGTTAAAACTGGTAAGGGATGCAGACATCCCATAATATGTTTGAAAGAGTCCATGGAATCTCTACCTAGAGCATAGACCATAAAGATAAAGGTGATAGATAGGAGGCCAGGTGAGATCAGGTGATACAGGTAGAGACAGGGATGTAGGATAGGTAGATGTAAGGTATGTGAGAGTGGGTATGTATGGAAGACAAGTGTGGGTGTGGGTGTGGGTGGGACATATGAAGCAG
>QFEC01005867.1:16470-29084 GCA_003316585.1 Gomphus bonarii
AGAAGCATAAATAAGGCAGGCCATCCATGCTCTCTCCAACTGACCAGAGGAGAATTGTCAATCAAATTACCACTGGCAAACCAGGCAATTCTGTCCAGGCTACAAATATATCAACACTATAATTCAGAAGCCTGTCTGTCCACAAACTGTCTAAAATGAATTGAAAAGGAACCATCTCAGGGCAGTAGTTAAGGCAAAAGGCCATTGCTTAGGGCTAGACACAAGCAGAGGAGATTGGAGTTTGCCCCATATTACCATAACTGGACTATTGAGGACTGGAAGAGAGTTATATATTCAGATGAGACCAATATTAACAGAATTGGATCAGATGGGAAACAATATTTTTCAAAAAAGAAGAATGGAACAATATTAGACAGAATAACAATTCCCACAGTGAAGTATGGAGGAGGAAACATGTTGGTATGGGGCTGGATGGTCTGGAATGGGGTGGGACTGCTTACAGAAGTTGAGGGGCAGATGGATGCAAAGAAGTATGTGGAAATTCTGGACCAGCACCTACCCCAAAGTATGGAAGATTTGGGAATTTCTCTTGAGAAGGCCACAATCCTCCTCTGGTCAGTTGGAGAGAGCATGGATGGCCTGCCTTATTTATGCTTCTCCTTGTCCATTTCCAATTCCTGGTATATTCTGCCCATAGTTGACTTCCCTAGACCTGTAGTAGACTCTAGTTTCCAGATGGAATAACCTGATAAGAGGAGAGAGATGACATTTGCCTTGTCAACAGAAGAAATGGCTTCCATGGTCAAAGAAGCTGATATGTGGAGTGTGACTGCTCAAACCTTTTGTGACAAGTGGTGACAGGTCATGTGAGATTATTTTCAAAATTTTTAATTATGCCCATTATATGTTATTAAACAAAGAAGCTAGGAAACAGTGGGTCAAAAAAACTGTCCCAATGAATGAGGTAAAATATTGACCTTATCATCAAATATTAATAAAATTCCATAATATATGTAGCTTTATGCCATAGCTTTCAGGGTATTAAACAATTTATTCCCAGTGGTATTGACCATATATCCAAAAGAACTAAAACATTGGGACAGTTTTTTGAGCCGCTGTAGATGCAGGATATAGAATGGACGCAAAATATTGTAAAATACTTAGCATGCTTAAAATTGACCATTTTACCTTATCTTGACATATGTAGAGTAGTTTACTATTGTTTAACTATTTATAGATAGTATGATACTCTACTAACAATGTCCTTTCCAGTTGTGGAAATCCAGACACCAAGGTTTGATTCCAATGGGTGCTTTGGTCACTTCCAAATTGGGATGGAATAGAAGCAGGGCTCAAAGGAGGGTCGAATAAAAATGGAAAAATAATGGAAAAATTGTAGAATGTATAATCAATTGTGTGAATGTATTAGATGGCTATTGAGTCTCTTCTTGACTTGGATTGGCTTGATTTTATCAAAAATGAATTGGTAGGTGCATACATGTGCATATATGGTGACTTGTCTTAACTTAGAAATAGTTCAAAAATTGCATAGATGTTCGTTTGTCTGGTCTCCATAATTTCACATATCTTACACTCATTATAAATTTCATAAATGTCATAAATGTTCATATATGACGTTTTTACTTATTGCCAACATTTTCTTCATCAATAAATGATACAATTTATTCACTTTTTAATTCCTCAAGATTTTTTCCATGGGAAAACTTTCTCATGCCTCCAGTGAGTTGTGACGGACGCGCGAATGCTTGCGGGCCGTGTATGAATATCATGAGCGCCAACGAGAACAAGTGCGTGCGCGGGAATGGGAAACAGTGCGCGGGAATGTGAACGAAGAGCAATACTCCTGTCCGCTCTTAACATTGACCAATTCCTGATGCACCCCAGGCCCTGATTTTGCCATTGGGTCCTCCATATTTGTCAAAGCACAGTTCTTCCAGACCACTCAACATGAGGAAAAATACCTTAGCCCCCGCAAAGTGATTGCATGAGTTGGACCCGACAGTTATCCCTTCAACTCCCAGACAGGATGTGCCGTAGAGGGATTCCTTCTGATCAATCTCTGATACAGATCTAACGGTACAAGTTCTTCCATCTTCATCGTTGATATCAATCTCATGAAATTTGAGCTGTTTGTTGGAGCCATCTTACAATCTAGTCTGGCAACCAGCTGATTGTATCCTACACCTTCACTATCTCGTGCATTCTGCTATCTTGAGTTTCATGGTTTTACGTACGGAGGTGACACCGAGTCAGCGGTGCTTAGCTCCATGCTCTAGCCTGTTACATGTTTCGAGATTTTTTCTCTAGAAATTGGATGGAATATTGAATCTATATGTCATAATACTGAGCGATTAATGAATATCTAGTCGTCTTCAGTAAGTGGACGATTTTTGTGGTGAACTGACCGGTCTGGTGTCAAGACATGTGTCACACTTTTGTCTAAAAATAGTCCTTTGACAAACTTCTGATACAGATCCAACAGCACACGGTCTTCCATCTTCATCGTTGGTATAAATTTTGGCTGTCTTTTGCTGCCGAGACGGTCTGTATTACAATCTATCTTATGTCTGACTATCTAAGACCGACGAACAAGAAGGACTCTGACATCCGGTTGATCGTATCTCACACCCTCACAACTGTTTGGTGCGTCATGCCTTCTCGAGCTGCATGGTTTTACGCACAAAGACAGTACCGTTAAGCGATGCCTATCTCTATTTCTCGAGCCTGATCAATATTATGTCCTTAACCCTTGTCTTTGTAAATTGGGTATAATATTCGGTGCATGAATGAATATCGAATTGTCTTTAGTAAGTGAACTATTTTTGTGATGAATAACTTGCTGAGCCGATGTTCCCCCAACTTTTTTGGACGTGTGTTAGATTGTTCTAATTAAGGTTGATATTCATCATGCAAAAAATAAGAGAATTCCTCACTGGTTGGTCGGAGATGTTGCACTTGGCGAGTCTATCGTCGTTTTACCTCATGTTGCGGTCTTTCTGGCATAATTTGGTTTCAAGGATCAATACATCTCCACTCAAAGACTTTATGCTATGGTTGAAGACTGTGAAGTTACCTTCAATACAATGGGAAAGTGATAGTTCCGGGATCAGTTCCGGAACTTCGAGCGTAGAAAGAATGATGCTAAGGATCCGTTGTCAAACCTGCCATCCGCTGATGATACTTCGCACACTGTGTCTTCTCTGAAGAGGGTTTATATTTGCTATCTAGTTTTCCTCTTTTTTGGATAATAGTCGAAGCACATATTTGTTAGCAACAAAGGATACTATGACCTGGTTGTGACTGCCCGCTGTCAGCCATCGTGCTACTGATGCAAATGCTATCTTTCTTCTCTCGGCATACTCGGTATCTGTGTCATATTCCCAGCCGTGGAGCTTATAAACCTTGCACGTTCTGTCTCCATTCAATTGATCCATCAGCCTTTCATTCCAACGCAAAATCTCGTTCTTCTCAACATTCACTTGCCGAATGTCTCAAGAGAGTAATCAAGTCGTTATCCAACAGGCGACAGATTTGTGAGTCACCTAAAATTTTCAGTTTTGAGTCTGAAGTTTAGTATCCAAAAAGTTTAGCTTTCACCTATGTCCAGAATGCTACCTTCGGTAAGTCCAGGACCAATTTTCTGACGGGCCCCTTTGTCGTTCAACTGCTTCCAATAGCACTTCTTGTATACGATACACTCCTCGGGCTCTCTTATGAAAGAAAACATATCTGGAAGAAAAAAGTTAGATTAGGATCGGTGCTCTACTTATTGGCGCGCTATGCACCCATTGTCGACTTCATGATTATAACAATGAGTAATGGTCTCCCAAACCTAGCTATCAAGGTGAATGGTTCCATCCAATTCGTTGCAAAAAACTCACATATATATGGGTCTAGTAAGACTTTCATGTTTTTTTTACACAGCATCTGATGTAAAAACAGTCAATGTAGCAACTTAATTCACATTGATGATAGTGTGGGTCTTCTAGCCTTCACAGGAATTCAAGGTGACAACAGCTCTCATTCCCCATTCACAAATTCATGTATTTATTCTACCAGGGCTTTTAATGGCACGGGCATATGCCATTTCCAAACTCAACAAAGTGACCATTTTGGTGCTTGGGCCCTTGTTTATTGGTTCCTTCGGGTGTGCTTTGGTATATATGCAAGTTCTCCCTTTGCCGTAACCGCTAAAACTTGTACGGCACTTTCAGTTTATTACAACCACAAACAGTTGTACAATAACTGATGATGTGATTAACACGATATTCTTGTAAGTGATGTTGATTTTATTCCGTCGCAAGTCGATTAATATAATTTTCAGGGGTGAGCCTTCCCTCGTTTGATCTATGGTTTTCTGCTTATCCGTTTTATAGTGACCACCATTAATAATATATTCCTCATTCTTTTCAACACGGTAGTCGTTGCAGTGACGCTTTCCAATTCTCTGGAGAACTTGAGGCAGTTGAGAGAGCTCCGAGCATTCCATACGACGTCATTGATTCAGGTTCTCATAAAGCAAAGTATGTATCCCAATAATGTAGTTTATCATGTCTAATGATTTAAAAGGTGTGCTACGATACGGGTATGTTTTATGGCTGTTGCTGTCCCAAAGCAAAGTTTAACCTCAGCCAGATTTGTGCTCACAATAACACTAACAGATACTATCATAACCAAGGTATTCCTCGATGACCTCTTGCATACGGTTGGCTGAGCAGTGATTATGACAGGTCTTAAGAGTGAATGCTTACCATAATTGATTAAAAATACATTTTAACCGAATTTCAATAGCATAGCATTTCCACTGTCCTTGTTCCTCTGCAAAACAGGTCTGTGTCCCATAACCACACAGTCCCGTCACTTCACTGATACCACATGTAGCCTGTCTTCCATAATTATTTGTCGCATCCATTTGGAACTCTTGGAGAAGAATTCAAATCCAAACGGGACCATTCATTCAACCTTCCATCCCGTAGGCAGCTTCCATGCAGCTACGCGACGTATCCACAATATCATCATCGATGAATTCGGGGACAGGAAGGTCAATGAGTCACTCGACACTGGAATTCTCTCGTCCAATGAAATAGACCTTGAGGACGTTCGCATTGACATCGATGAGTTTCCTTGTTCCGGGAGGAGTTTGGGGGAACTTGAGAACCTTGAGAACACTCCTCATGAGGCATCGCAAAATTCGGGTAAGTTTTATTTTAAGTCTAAAAAGTTGTTGTAGTTCTTTATGACCATTAATATTGTCTACAGCTGCTGTTGAACAAGAATAGATATTCTTTTCAACATAGACAACTGTTACAATTAAGAGATGTAGCACTGTCATTGGAAAAAATGTTAATATTGATTGTGGACTCAAACTGATATCTTAAATATTGTCACCAATATATATATTATTGTGCCGACTGATCATTTGCAGTGGATGTTTTGACCTCAATTATACCATAATTGAACTTATACTGTATAATGCTTATGCATTGTATCCAGACAGACAAAGGTTATCCAGAGATTGTTGAGTTTGATCATGTTGTAATATTGAGAGAGAACAGGGGTCCAGAGATTCCGGAAGTGATAAAGAGGAGAAACAAATCACATTCAGTCTTCAATGGTGACATTTCAATTTCTAAAGTAAATTACATGTATTCTGTGGATATGACCCTTCCCCCAAGGGACAAGTGCCTGGATGACTGAGGAAGGAAGCAGGTGATGATGAACAGCTGTACAGCCATTGGAAGATCAGAGGACAAGGGAGAGAAAAGGATACTATTGGAAATCATTGCTATGGACATAGGAAAGAGGCCAGAAGATGGGATTGTGCAGGAGGCATTTAACTAGCAAATATACTCAACCACTGGAGCCATGTCTCCTGTTAAAGCCATAAGTAGCTTAATGTCAAAGTACGATTTACTGAGCCTCGGTTCGCTCGGTCGCAACAACCGAGGTCCTTCCATTAGTCCTTAACTTACAAGTCTTAGGATCACGTTCGGCTTGGCTCGGTTATGTTCTACTTCACTCCATTCTATCCTTTTCATTCATTTGCTTTGCTTCGGTACATGTACGGGCATGCATGCCTGCCTTCATTCTTTCTAGTACTTTCACTCCACATACCCTCATCCTAGTTTCCATGTTTAATGCAACCCTGTTGCATATCTTAAATGTTTCTCTTTCCCTATATAAGCTACCTATTATCTGCATGTATTCTTCGTTCAGATAATCAACTTAGTTAGACATACGTCCTCTAGTTCTTAAGTCCCTTTGTCCAATGCTCGGTTCTGGCAACCTCGGTCACCAACCAAGCCTCGTCTGAAATATAGTGGCTCGGCGGATAGATAGTTGCAACGCATGAATGTTGAAGCCAATGCCATGTCAGTCTTCAGCTCATTGGACTGAGCTGAACCACCTGAACCAAGGGCATGTTGTGCACGCACTTAATACTTAACCTGAAAGCAAATGTAACCAATGTTTGGTTTGGGCCAATGAACTGAGCTCCTGAGGTGACTTAGCTTCAAATTATGTGTTGTGCCAACTCAGGTACATTCTGGTTATGTTCCTGTATTTTGGGAGGGGTTTGGTTGGTAACCAAAATGTTTGGGACTGAACAAATGGCTGTGTACAGAAGAGAATGTGGGGCTTAATTTGATTTCTAATTGAAGTACATACATGAACAGGATGTTGTAATTAGCCCAGTAGTCTAGAGATGAGTAGCTATGCAATGGAGTGAGCCTATGTAGTCTCTTGGTGTATGTACCTCAGTGAAAGGACAATTCACTGAGGTGCATCTATCTACATGTCTGTAGCTTATACTGTCTTGGTCATCAATGACTGAGACTACTAAGCTCCTATTAGTCCTACTGGCTGAAGTGTTCTACATGACTCTGCATTCTATGCTTACCAGTATCCATCCTTCACATTGACATCAATGAGTTTCCTTGGGCCAGGAGGAGTTTGGGGGAACTTGAGAACCTTGAGAACACACCTCGTGAGGTATCACAAAATTCGGGTAGGTTTTATTCTCAAGTCTAAAAGATTGTTGTAGTTCTTCATGACCATTAATATTGTCTACAGCTGCGGTTGAACAAGAATAGAGATGTGTTTCAACATAGACAACTTGTGCAATTAAGAGATGTAACAGTGTCATTGGAAAAGATGTTAATATTGATTATGAACTTGGGCTGATATCCTAAGTATTGTCACCAATATATATATATTATTGTGCCAACTGATCATTTGCAGTGGATATTTGACCTCAATTGGACTATCATTGCGGTAACTGTTGAGTTTATGAATAAACTCAGAGATCAATGACTCAGGGTGATCCTTCATTACTATAACTCTTTGTTATAATTTCTAATGATAAAAGTCTCTTGTTGTTCTTGCAACAGGACTTCTGGATGCTTTCCAGTCAATCTGGCACTTTAGTGCTAGTACCGGGAGTTTGGTACTGATTTCTGGGGACACTGTAAATTCAATAATAATTGAACCTGCAGTCTGTTGTGCTCCAAACGTTGTGAGCAGCTTATCCTGAGTGATAAAAACCTATATGGAGTGATCCACAACTCAAATGATGAGTGTGAAGTGGTAGAGTAATGATTTAGTAGTTAAACTGATTGAGTGCTAGTTCAAATAAGGAGAAAACAATTGTTAGACAATTATTTGCTGGAGTACTACCTATGAGACACTGTAGTACTTATACAAGAAGTCAATACCTAGTTACTAACAAAGACAAAAAGGAAATATAACTGAATTTGGATGGAAGTGATGGATTTCCATGCTGTATGAAGTTAGGCAGTCGTGTATGTCATAACCAGGTTATTGGAAATAGGAAAATGCCTTTTAGACATTCTTTCTTTGATACTCTCTTGTTCCTTGTGCTACACTATATCAGTAGCATGCTGTAAGAAGCATGAATTGATTGGTGACTTCTGGTGGTGGCATATATATGATTGCCTAGCCTCTCCCTGAGTCCCTATCTGTCTTGGACCTTTTCCATTCCATTCCTACTTTATTTCCAATGAATTCCCACTTGGTCTGGTGCTCCTAATGTCCCTCTACCATCTCCTACTTCCATTCCATACCTTCTGCTCATTTAGCTGCCAAGGTGCTAAAGTGCTGGGATGTTAGATCCCAAATCACCTCTGATATATCTCCACCCTTAGCACCCATTAATCTTTCATCTCCATGCCCCTCCAGATTGATCTCATCCCTCTGTCATACTCCACACCATGGACACCCTCCATGTGACCTCCGTACACTACGCACTCCATCCCTGTCATCCTCACTATGTCATCAATCCAACACATGGACCTCCATATCATCCCTTCTATTATCTTCTCTGTGTCATCTTCTAGCTAGTATGTTCCATAGTCCCACATGACCCCATCTCTTGTTTAGCATCCCTGCATCCTAATGTAGTATCTCTTCTGCATTTGGATGACCCTGCTCCATATTAATTCCATGCTCTGAATGTATTTAAACCTCCATGTATTTGTAGCTAGTTCTCTAGTTTGAATATTGATTTAGTCTCCTCCTTGTTACTTCCATTCTCACTCCACAACTCCACTCTGACAAATCCATAAATACAAGGACAGATGACATAAGAGGGTGCAACACATAAGTTGAAGCCAAGTCCTCTTGACTCCATAGCCGGGTTTGACTTCAACAGCTTGACCACTCTAGAATACCTCTGGATAAGACATCTTTGACTCCAGACTTAACAGTATATTCAAACTCTCACTCTTCATCGTCTATGAAATGTAGCACTTGAAGCAATCTATATGCTGGTACCCTTGGAACCATTTCAGAAGCAGCCATATGCCATGTACCCAATGTCCCAGCTATGCTCCCAAGTACTCAGTCACCCCTAACCCCACTTATCCCTGAAAACCTCACACAAGTTCCAAATCCAGACATGTCCCATCCCCCTAACACACCCTCTGATCACAACCCCCCTTAATCTCCATCAAATCCATTCCTGGCCCTGAATCCTCTGAGAGTGTCATCATCAAACTCAAATAACATCCCCAACCTTGCTGAGGCCATCACCATGTTGGCTCACAATTTGTCATTGCCAAAGAAGTCCTCACCCCAGACCAAAGTCTGAGAACTGGACATGTTCAATGGCTCCAACAGTCATAAACTGCAGCCATTTTTGGTTCAATGTAATCTAAACTTTTGTGACCATCCTGACACCTTTTCATCCAATAGTGCAAAAGTAACCTATGTACTGTCCTATCTAAAAGGAACTATGTTAGACTGGTTTGAACCCACCCTTTCCTCCAACATCAACCCCTCATGGATAGATGATTATTCAGAATTTGTGTCCAAGTTGAAAGACAATTTTGGACCACATGACCCCATTGGTGAAGCAGAAGCCAACCTCAAAACCCTCCACATGCATGACAATCAATGAGTCACCAAGTACCTGGTTGAGTTCAACCACCTTGCCACACATGTCCATTGGGGAGATGCTGCACTCTGCCACCAGTTCTACAATGGACTTCCAGCAAGAATCAAGGATGAAGTGGCTCATGTTGGTAAATCCAGCACGTTGCACAAACTTCAATCCCTCACCCAGTTTATCGATACCCACTACTGGGAATGATGCTCTGAAGTTGCTCAAGAGAACAGCTCAAACAAAACCTCAGACAGCCACCAAGACAAGGGCAAAACCCCCACCACACCATCAATGAACTCCAATGACAATAGGAAGACATCAAACAACAACAATAACAGCAACAACTCCAACAACTCCACCTCCAACAACAACAACACCTTGAATACCCCTAAGAAGACCTCAGACCTAGCATAAAAACTAGGCAAAGATGGTAAACTGACTCAACAGGAGCAACAACACCACTTCAAGCAGAACCTCTGTCTCTTCTGTGGTAGAACAGGTCATATAGCTAAGGAATGTCCTAAATCGACTTCCTCTCCTGCCAAAGGACAAGCTGCTTCCACAACAGACAGAAAATCATCTGACAAAAAGAACTCTGACACCAAGTCCACCCCAGATTAAAAAAACACATAAGCAGCCCTCTGAATCCAGCACCAGCTGAGGGCTGCATTGATCCCCACGATGCAATAATGGAACTATGTCTCAATGCATCCACTCTTTCCAGTCTGAATTCCTTGACTATACAGCTCACCTCTGAATTAATTCCTAATAGAAATATCAGTATGCTTATTGACTCTGGATCAACTCACTGTTTCCTAGATTCCATTTTTGCATCTAATCATCAACTCCGTACCCATGATATCACCCCAATCCCACTCCACCTATTCAATGGATTGACCAACTTAGTCATCCGCAAGGCAATCAACCTTCCAGTTTGCTTCCATAAAGGGGAGGAACACTCCGCTACATTTTTTGTAACTCTGCTGGACTCCAGCTGTTCTGCAGTCCTTGGACACAACTGGTTCACCTGCTACAATCCATTGATTGACTGGGCTTTGAGCAGTATCATGTTCAGTTCTCCATCTCCAGCTGAGTCTTTGGTACCACCTGAGCCAGTAACATCAGTTCTGTGCTCATCTAACCCTCCAACTCCAACTCTGCTCATTGCTCCCAAAATTGCACTGGTGAATGCAGCAGCATTTGCCCACATTTCCAAAATGGATGGTACAAAAACCTTCCAATTACTGATCTCAGCATCCAACAAGTTAGACTCAAACGATGCTCCGGTCAATATGACTGGTGTCCTGGAAGAATATCATGATTTAACAGATGTTTTCAGTAAGGCCAAAGCCAATACAGTGGCTCTGCACAGGCCATATGACCTCAAGATTGAACTTGAAGATGGATCATCTCCTCCCTTTGGTCCAATCTATTCCCTCTCCCAGGGTGAACTGAAAACTTTTGAGATTTTCTAGATGAACATGTCTCCATGGGCTTCATCTCCCTCTCCAGGTCCCCTGGAGGAGCTCCAGTCTTATTCACCTTTAAAAAGGATGGCTCTCTTTGACTCTGCATCAATTTTTGAGGGCTCAACAAAATTATGAAGAATGACTGCTATCTGCTCCCCAGAGTAATGGACCTCCTTGACAGTCCACACAAGGCTCAGATATTGACCAAAATCAATCTCTGACACACATATCACCTCATTCAAATCTGTGAAGGTGATGAATGGAAAACAGCCTTCAGGCCAGATATGGATCATTTGAGTGGTGCATGATGCCCTTCAGACTCACCAACTCCCCTGCACCATTCCAACACTTCATGAATGACATTTCTCTGACCTCCTCAATATCTCAGTCCTCATTTACTTGGATGACATCCTCATATACTCTGATGACCTAGAGCAATATAGAGGACATTTTTGAGATGTACTCTGACAACTCCGGTTGAACCACCTGTATGCATGTGCAGACAAGTGCTTCTTCCATGTCAACACCATCAAATACCTCAGATATATACTCTTGTCCAATGGCCTCACCATGGCTGATGGCAAGGTCAAAGTCATTCAGGAATGGCCTGAACTGCAGAAAGTCAAAGATGTGCAGTCCTACCTTGGATTTTCAAATTTCTACCACCATTTCATATTCAACTACTCCAATCTTACTGTTCTTCTAACCTGTTTGACCCGCAAGGACACCCCATGGGTTTTCACCAATGCATGCTGGAGTTCCTTCAAAACCTTAAAAAGGCCTTCACAACTGCTCCCATGCTCACCCATTGGATCCCTGGGTCCCTACTCATCATTGAAACCAATGCCTCCAACTATGCACTCACTGCCATATTATTAACAATATATCCAGTAGACAATGACATCCACCCAATAGCCTTCCACTCCCAGACCATCACACCTCTGGAACTAAACTATGACATCCATGACAAGGAACTGCTTGCTATTTTTGAAGTGTTCAAATGCTGGTGCCACTACCTCAAGGGCTCCTCAGAAGCGATTGACGTCGTTACAGACCACAAAAACCTGGAATATTTTTCCACAACCAAACTCCTCACTTGATGTCAAGTCTGATAATCAGAATACCTTTCTCAGTTCAACCTCATTATCTGTTTTCATCCAAGATGACTTGGAGCTAAACCTGATGCTCTGACAAGATAATGGCATGTCTATCCTAAAGAGGGAGGAAGCAACTATGCTACAATCAATCCACACAACTTACATCCAGTTTTCACCTCCAAACAACTCATCTCCTCACTCCATGCCACATCCTTGTGCTTCCTGGTCCTCCATGCTGCTATGGTCATGGACATTGACAAGTTGCACCTGGACATCAAAAGTGCTCTCTGCTCCGACCTCATTGCATCCACTCACCTTGACAATCCCACAGGATGTTGGTCCATAGACCCAGAAGGATTCCTCCTCTTGGACAAACACATTTACCTCCCTGATGTTGATGACCTTTGACTCTGGGTACTGCATGACAATCATGACCACCCCATATCAGGACATTTTGGACAGAACTGTGAACTCAAACTCATCCATAGAGATTACATTTGGCCTGAACTCCACACCTCCATTAAGTCCTACATTAAGTCTTGTACTACTTTCATGCACTCTAAATCACAGAGACATCGCCCCTACAGACTACCCCTACAGACTGTTGTAAATTGGCAATTATCCTGAATTATATGCATACATTCAACACTAAAACACTCATATCTC
>QFEC01005879.1:0-12643 GCA_003316585.1 Gomphus bonarii
CTCGATTCGGCGAGTTGCAGGGAAAGGCACGCAGGAGATGCACGATGACGTGGACGACGCATGGCCTTGGTGCATACGATGTGCGAAATGTGGATGAAAAATTGATGATACGGACAATGCACGGGCGATGCGTGGACGATGTGCTGCATGCAGAACGATGTGCAGCAATGGCATGGATGGTGCGTGGATGACGGTGTGTGAGTGACATGCGGTGATGGCGTGGTATAACATGCAGCGATGGCGTATGGCATATGGAACGGAACTCGATGATGCGGGAGATGCACGGATGATGTGCAGCGATGGTGTGGATGACATGCGGCTAGGGGAATAGGTTGAGGTGATGACCATGGGTGAGTGGGAGTGTCAGGGTGAGTTAGGCTTCGGGTCCTGGCTCCTCAAGTTAGCTGTGCACTCCTTGATGGTGGGTGCATGCTGAGGTGAGCATGAACGATAGCGACTGTAGTTGGGAGCTGGCATGTGATGTGGCGTAGTATGAGAGGTGTCACTGATGTCGATGATGGTGTGCTGAGCAAGAAGCATGGGAATAAGAGTGTGCGAATAAAGTTGCGTTCACCATATGTCGTGAATAGACGTGAAATCGTGATGTAGGACGCCAAGCCAGTCAGTCAGTGAGACTGACTGAGACTCTTAATCTGTAGAAAATAAGGGAGCAAGCACTTGAGACAGTAACAAGAAAAAGACAAGACACTTGGCTCAATGGCCACTAAAACACCAGACTCAACACTGGAGTGACTGGGCTTCTATACCAATGAGCATTTACTACAGTACATGTGAGCTACTTATAGGTAAATGCTGAGACACTGAGGAGTAATGTCGCGGTAACTTGTAACTAGATGGGTAACTAATGGGACTATTGATAGAACTCCTTCACACTTTACAACATTCTCCGTTCAGATTATTGACTAAGTTAGACATATGCTACCAGTACTTAAGTTAGTAGTCCAACTGTCCAGTACCAAGCATCTCAGACCCCTACCAAACATCAGTCCAAAATCCAGTGGCACAGGCAGGAGGATTGGCACAATGCAAGAATGTTGAAGCCGACACCATGTCTGAACCTTGGCTCATTGGACCAAGCTGAACCACCCAAAACAAGTGCATGTGTGCATGCACTTAACAGTTTCCTGCATCAGGAGCAGACTCCTGGCAGTGTTGCTTGGGGCTGAGCTCAGTCAATGTCCATGGGGGCTGGGCCATTTTTTGGCATGATGGGAGCAGATGGGGCTGACTGCTGGGGGTTGATGTCAGCTCTAGGTGTCTCCCAAGTAGTACTCATTGGATTCATGGGGAACTGATGTGTCACAACCATTTGGCTTCGGTTCACTTCCATAAACGCATTGTTTGCTTCTTGGTTCCTCACAACCCTTCTTGCCACTTCATACTGTCCTTCTGAATCATTGAAGTCTGGTGCTCTGATCCCTAGTAGGGCCATTCGGTTCTGTGTGCTTGGTTCAAGACCCTTGTGAAACTTGATTATGACCATCTTGTTGTTGTAGTACTTGGCCAGGTCTATTATTTCTATAAACCAGTTGATGTACTCTTCCACCAAATCCTTGCCCTGGTACCATCCCATCCCTTCAAGCCTCATGAGGGCTGAGAGTTGTTTGTTCTTCAGGCAGAAACAGTTGACAAAGTCAGCCTCAAAGGTGTTCCAATCCAGGTAATGGAACCGGCTGGACCTCTCAGCTTGGAGGATTTTGTTAGCAAACCAAGCAGCTTGGTTGGTCTTGAAGAAGGAAAGGGCCCAGTGGATACAGGCCTGGTCATTCAGGAAGTGATCACCACAGATCACAAAGTAAATAGATATTGCAGGAATTAAGCCTCTGTTGCAGTCGGCATTGAAGTCTGAGGGGGATGCTGGTCTAATTTGGGAGGCATCTGTGGGCAAGGGGCTCAGGACTCTCAGTTCACAGGTACTAGGTGTTGGGTCATCTTTGGGGTCAAGGAACTCTCTTCTCTCTGGTCCACTTTCTAATCTCTGCATTATTGCTCTTAAGGCGTTACTAATTTTTGCATTAGCCACTCAGTTCACTGCCAACTCTTGTTCTATGTAACTGAAGGAAGCATTCATCGGCATGCATTTTGGCTCAGGAACTCGGTAGTGCATGTGATGCCAAGGCTGTTGCAGTTATAGAGGAGGGGGAGTCTGGCATTATGTAAGTGAGTGAGGCAAGACTGTCTGAGTTGCTTTTGTTCAGACCAAAGCTGCCTATGGTTGTACTGTAACACAGCTCCCAGTCCTTATTGGATGAAGTTTTCCAAATGTAAGGGCAACCCCTGTAGCATTCACCAAGGTTACTGAAGTCACATGACCGAAGCTAGCAAGGGGGAAAACCTAAGAGGAAAACTTAGGGTCCCTTGCTAGTGAGCTATGCAATCTATATACTTGTCATCCAATTCCTACTAGCATACCTTACCCCTCAGTTGGGCCCTAAGGTATGCTGACCCCAAAACTCATATCCAACATTCCAGCACTTGGGCCAACAGCTTGGCTGCTCAGTTCAGTATGTCACACAGTTGGATTGAGCAGCTGTGGCAGCTCTTATTGTATGTATGCTCAGTTCAGCTCAGTCACCATTGGTATAGGTGAACTGGTTTGGCATTGGTTCAAGTTGCAAAACAGGTGGTCCCCTGACAAACACCTGAGTAGCAGAGGAGGACATTGCAGCACCAGCAAAGGTACAGGAGTTCTACCACTCACACCTGGGAGTACCCTGAAGGATTTGGTCAATGGCCTTTGAATCGATCATAGTACGTGCTTCAAGGATGCAGTACTCTAGAAGGGGGTTATGTCAGGGGACCACCTGTTTCATGACCCAAACCAATGCCAAACTGATTCATGTATACCAACAGTTACCAAGCTGAACCAAGCATACAGATGATAAGTAGAGCAACAGTCACTCAGTCTAGTTATGAGACAACCCAAACTGAGCTACCAAGATACCAGCCTGAGTACTGGAATGCCAGAGTATAGGGCCATCATTCCTTAGGGCCCAAGTGAGGGGTAAGGTGTGCTGAGGAAGTAGGGAATGGATGATGGGTATATAGGTTACATAGCTCACTGGCAAGGGACCCTAAGTTCTCCTCTTAGGATTTCCCCCTTGCTAGGTGAGGCTCTATTTCTATGTACACATACTTGGAATTTCTCCCTTGCTAGCCTCAGGTGACCTTGGTAACCTCAGTGAGCACTACAGGGGTTGCCCTTATAGGGACTATTTGGTTGTATGGGCACCAATATGAAAATTGAGGCTTGTTTGAGCAACCACATCCTCCATACATGTTAGTGTCTGTATCTGTGTCTGTGTCTGTGTCTGAGCTTCTTATCTCTCTCTCTATTTCACTCTCTAGTTCACTACTGCGCTCAACAGGTGATGGCCCCAGTCTAGCCTAAATACCATCAGAAACCTCAATATTGTTGCTTATCAGTTCACCATCTTTTGACCATCTATTCACCATCTACACACCATCTTTGCATTTCACCTGCACCATGTCATCCCTTAACAATCAAGTTAACATGCTCTCCAAGGTGCCACCCCTTGAGGAAGGAAACTATCATGTTTGGAAGGAGGGGATGGAGATGTTTTTCATGGGAGTTAGCATCACCTGGATCACAGATGAGCTCACAGCAACTGTCCCTCAGAGTTCTACAGCAGAGGATAGATGACTCACCTTCTTTATCTGGTCAAGCCTTACCCCTGAACTCCAGTTTTTGATTTCCAGGAAGACATCTGCACTGGAGGCCTGGAAGGTTATAAATGCACAATTTCAGAGATTCACCATGGCCCATTGCCTCAATGCTCATGAGAGCTTTTACCAGATTGATCATGACCCTACTAAGTCCATTGATATCTACATTCATGCTGTTGAAACTGCCTGTCAGACACTCAAGAGTCTTGGATGTGTTATTGATGACACAGAAACCATGGATGTCCTCCTTATGAATCTCCACTCTTCCTATCACACCATTCACACTTCTATTCTCACTGCCAAAGCAGAACCAACTCTTGCTGATATCAAGTCAATTTTGACTGGTGCATCTTCCTCCATTGCTGCCATAAAATCTGAACCCTCCAATTTAGCCCATGCTGCTCAATTTGGATGAGGTAGAGGATGGAAAGCTGTTAATGGTCATGTTTCACATTCCTCATCTGGTCATAGTTCCCAGGAAGATGAAAAAGGGTATCATTGGTGTGATCTAACTCATGAAGGTCATTGTCATTGCTGTGGTCATTCAAGTCACATTGCTGCACATTGTATCCATGACATGCCTCAGCATATCAAGGATTGGGTTATGGCAGGTCTACTATATTGGGCACAAACTCATTTTGTTTCAGAAACTACTGATATGGTTCAGACACCTCAAGTATCGTTCAATGCCTCATTCACCAGTCAACCTTCATCTCCGATTCTTTCCCACACCCCTTCACCCAATTTTGTGATGCACATCTGATTGTCAGATTTGGTGAGAGCTTTGGTTCTTCTTTTTGTCCCCATCAGGTGGGAGTGTTGATATATGTAGTATTGGGGACTATTTGGTTGTATGGGCACCAATATGAAAATTGAGGCTTGTTTGAGCAACCATGTTGGGGATTTGTCAAAGTATGATCTACCGAGCCTCAGTTCCCTCAGTCATACTGACCAAAGTCTGACCTACCGTATCACAAGCTACAGACTTCCAAGTCATACAAGTACTATTTGGTTTTGCTCGGCTCAGTTTGGTACATCACACTTTACTATATTCTTCATTACTCGCTTGCTTCACTTTGGTACCCTTCAGTACATGTACGGGCATGTATGCCTGCCTTTTCATATATTACTATTCTTACTTCCATACTTTACATTCTCATTTCCATGCCTTGTACAATGTTGTTGCATATCTTATGGCACCCCATTCCCTATATAAGTAATTAGTCCTCATGTATGTATTCTCCATTCAGATTATTGACTAAGTTAGACATAAACTACCAGTACTTAAGTTAGTAGTCCAACTGTTCAATACCAAGCATCTCGGACCCCTACCAAACATCAGTCTGAAATCCAGTGGCATGGGCAGGAGGATTGGTGCAATGCAAGCTGACGCCACATCCAAACCTTGGCTCATTGGACCAAGCCAAACCACCCAAAACAAGAGTGTATGTGCACATACTTAACAGGATTTGGGAATCTTCCCTATTATTTCTAGTCAGTTTTCTGAACCAAATCAGTCTGCAAGATCCAAACCTCTCATCCAAGGAAAATTCCAACTTAAATCAATCATCTCTTGACAAAAAAAAATATTATATATTTTTTGCTGGCCATTTAAGAGTGAATTATCTCTAGTAATTAACTCTTGAATATCAAATGGTCTAAGCTCTCAGAAACCCTTAAAGACATCAATGATTTCACCTATCAATATATGGACCCACAATGTACAACAACTAGGTGTCAATTATCTAATATATGAAAGTGGCACCAAACTCCTGGCTCAAGTTCTCAGTCCACAATGTATAACAAATTCCTGGGCTTATATAATAACTATTACATAAAAGGTCAGCCCAGAAGCATGACTTACATAATTATAATATTTCGTGACATGACCAGTCACAAGAGTACCAGTTGTGGGAACATTCTCTCTATTTTAGTATCAGTGACTCCAAGAGTGACTCAGATATTCTACATGCTTCCAGCTCATTCCATCACCTTCCACAAATTACCATTAATTGCTGGAAGCCTTCCTAATTAGTTACTTATATAATCAGCTCAGAATTAGTATAAATAAAGCCTAGTTTGCAACTGAAATAAAGCAATATTTTCACCCATAACAATCCACAGGATTAAGCAAGTGCCACTAGCACTCACATAAGTGGACTGAAGTCTGCTTAGGTAACTGGTCTGAAGACTGGGAACCACCCTTCAACAACAGGTCCAATGACCCATTGAATAGAATTATTCCGAAGAGTAAATCTAAGCTTTTGCTACCAAAGTGACAGGCTAACCTTACTTCTAAAATACATAAAAATTAGAATAAGAACTAAATCAGAAAAACATCAGATAAAGTGGAAATAAACCTAAACTAGTTTAGAACTAATAGTTTAACTTACTTAAACTATTAATCCTATACATAGCTGACAAGACACTTGACAAGACCCCCATTAAATATTATCTTTGGACAAAGACCCAGATCAGAATCAGTAGAATCATTTTGCACAACTACTTGAGGTCATACTAATCTTTATTGTAATACTCTTGCAATAACTGATTACTTGATTCTCTGGAGTATAATTTCTTAATTAGGTTCTCCATTAAATAGTCTGTGCAAGTGCTTTTTATTATCCTTCTGTATCTTGTCAGAGAACTTGGCTTGGTTTTACTCACACCAAAGTTTTGTCACAGCTACTTGGGTTCCAAAACAAACCACATCCTCCATACATGTTAGTGTCTGTGTCTGTGTCTGTGTCTGAGCTTCCTATCTCTCTCTCTATTTCACTACTGTGCTCAACATAGTAGGGTATAGGGTTATGACTGGTATAGTGGTTACCCCTTAGCTTGATCTCTGAGGATTACCACCAGGTGGGCTTTCTATGTATTTATTACCAGTAAACCCTATATAGACTGAGGATTACTACTATACTAGGTGGATTAGTCTCAATCAGCTCATAATAATTGGAGTATCTTGTAATTGTGGCCTTGTCAAAGTGTCAACCTCACAAGGGTTTGGCTTTAACTCATGTGCCATGCCATCCAGATCCCATTGTATCCCTAATTTCAGAAGGTAAAGTTTACAGAACATACAGGGGTGATCTTAGTGGATTTTCTGACTACTGAGCTACAAATTTATATATACATTATATACTAGATTATTATTTCAAATAATCATCTTGATATCAAATCAAAGAACGAGGGGATTTCTAGAACAGGAATTAAAACAAGGTTGGGGTGAAATATAGGTGAGTTAGAACAAAATAAGTAAGAGGGTGTTACAAATATTGTTGCAAGGTTCAACAGAAAAATACTAAATGAGGAAATATATCATGAGCAGAGAAGTTAACTGAATAAAGGAAATGCTGTAAGTGAAGTCTAGTCTCAAAAGGCTGAGTAAAACAAATAGGCTGAATGGAGTTACATACTAGAAAGGGAAAAGATGTTACTTAATCTGGATGACTAAGCAACTGGGGATCTTGCTGGCAATATCCTAATGGTAGGAATACTAAGTGAATATTATAGGAGTCTAGGAGTATATATACATGACAAGGCTTATTATAGTTATAATGGGGAAACAAGTCTGAGCAGTGAAAACTTCAAGGGGTGGAAATGAAAATGAAAATGAAAATGAAAATGGAAACAGAAATGGAAATGAAATTGGAACAGGGTCAAGTATCTACATAGGATCATTGAAAGAAATTACTATTACATGGTGAAAGGAATGGTCCAAGTTCTGATATATCAACATGTTGCTATGGAACAAGCAAACCTCCTTCTATGCTCTTAATATTATTTAAGCCTATTCTTATATGTTATTACAATGTAAACTACTATTGATAATAACTTATTCAAGTACTTCAAGTACCAATATTCTATAGGAGCCTGTGCTTGTATGCATTATATTAGACTTTGCAGGAAATGATAATAAGAGTAAGTAAAGATATTCTCCATAGTATAGTTGGAACTTGACCAAAACACATTTATATTCAGATTTACAATACTTATAAGATTTTTTGAAAGATTTACAAGTTTATATTCATAAAACAACACATAATTGCATTCTTCTATATCATTCCAAGTCAAGTTGAATTAAGTTAAGCCAAGTTGTCCAAGGTACATATGTGCATATATGCATATTCCAAACTGTTCTCCATTGAATCAAGCTGAGAGATAGCATTTATAGCTATCTAAAGCTCCTACAATTTAACATAGAGTCCTTACACTTTTCTCACATTATCCCTGATTTTATCTGCCCCTTGTTTGAGCCCTTATACTATTTCTTCCCAATCTAGACTAAACCAAAGCACCCAGGCAGAACAAAATACCATAATGGGAAGAAATGGTACTATATAGATACTATGGTATCTATTACCAGTCAACAGATAATATAGTAATCTATAATAGTTGAGCTAATTTATTCTCTTGAGTTTTCAAGTACATGAGTCAAGCATTGATCTTATTGGGTACTTATGGGCACTTGACCACTGAATCAAAGTCTACATTAATATTCACCCTTCTACTGACATCTATAACTTAATTCCTCTTTAACATGATTCCATCTGATCACCATAACATTCCTCCTACTTATCTGACCTCTTTTTACCCTACATTTATGATTTTTCCCAATTAGGACAAAATTAAGCACCTAACCCAGAAGCAAATAGTCAAGACCCAGCTTGAGTCTGGCAAACTTCCCAGCTCATGTAATACTTTGAAATTTTGTAAAAAGATGCTATTGTATGTATGTATTCTATAATGACTACTGATTATTTCTCTCCAATCTCTATGTTTGTTATGTCTCAACCCCTGCTGTATATGCTAATCAATACTTATTGTATAATAGTAAAAGTCAATAGTAACTAGTCTTTTGAATTGCACACCAAGTATCCAAGTGCAAAAATAACAAAAGCTTGAGTTGAGTCCTGTATGCAGGAATATTCTGTATAAAAATCTAACTCTAGGGCTCTTATTTCAAACAGTATATTATTTTGGAATAGCATATAATAATAGAATTATGGAATACCAAGATTATAGAATGAGGTTTGCAGATATACTCACTCACATCTGATTTTTGCATACTACTTTTTAAACTACAAAAATTATATGGAATTATAGCTACATAATGAAATTTTTATATATCTTACACTGATGTATCGGTGCTACAACAACATTTCTATTTCAGAAGTATTTTTTTAAATTTCAGACTGACCAAATGTCAATACTATTGCATGGTAGAAGGAGCCTTGCTATTGAAGCCCTAGAAGTTATTAATTAGTACGGCAAACACATGGTAGGAGGTCACCTTTAAATCAAGCTCTGTAAGGTTTTTGTGCGTTTTTTGTCCATGTACGACTCCATGGCGTGTACCGACGGTATTGAGGGATATTTGCCGAAGTTGGGTTTGAAGGATATGCTTATAATAACAGCTCTTATCTCCTGCTTTGGGCATTCTGTTTTTTTTTGTTTTTTTTCTGCATATCCGTGTACGATTACGATCTGGTGATCAAACACGTCACACGATTTGCAGAAGTGATGTGCTACTAACTATACTTACCCTTATGTCATCCCGGTGCCTGCTGATCATCACGTTTTCACATTTTCCCCGAAATGACCGAAAAAAAAGAAATCTGCTCTACTTACAGCAAAGTGTGCCAACAACGCCCCTGATAAATAATTGATTTCCTGACACCAACTATTGCGACCATTAGCAGCAAGTTTACAGTCCTCCCTGAAAAAAAAAAGTAGTTACACGTCAGCTGCGTGCGATGCTCACCATGGCTCATGAGTCAACAATGGTACTGACTTACCTCTTTGACTTATTACAGGCACTGGTGAGGTCTGATTTCTACCCAGGTATATCTGGTTTGGTCACTGGTGTTTGAACGGATACCGAAGACCTGATTTAAAGTAAATGACAAAGGCTTACAAACTTGGTCAATCTTCTTCCCCTCCACGATTTTCCCCGAACCCAGGCCCCGAACCCAAATCACCTCTAGGTCGCATATCCTTACCCGTCACCGTCAAAGAGACTCACCCAAAAAAAGTGAAAAATAAAAACTTCTAGGTCCACCAAAAAAATTCAGAGACACACGGACGTAATAATCCCAAGAGACTTTCTACAACCCTGGAGTGATGTATGACACAGAGCCTCTCCACACAGTAACGGTATATCTTTGACCATATAATCTGTGTAGACATGCACCGAGACAAGGGGTGAGGAGACATACATCACATCCACCCAATCTCCAAATATCCCACACAGTTACATTTTGTTGCCCATCGGGACAGGCATCCACTCGGAACCCGCGGTCGTTTCAGGTTAACGTTAGCTGACTGTTTCGTGTTTGGTGGAAAGAAGCAGCAAGTCTCTCCAATTAAGACCGTCACCACCAAGCCGTTGAACTCAAACCACCTCTAGCTTACACAAAAAGTGGACCTATAGCCTTCTGGGTACGTCCACCAATAATAAAAAAACTTTTTTTAATCAGAGAGGCACACACGAACGTAAAAATCTCAAGGGACTCTCTACAAACCTAGAGTCATGTGTGACACAGAGTCCTCCACACAGTACGGTAAATTTATATAATCTGTAAGGCATGCACTTGTACCGAGATGCGGATGCGAACGCATCCACCACATCTACCGAATCACCAAATATCCTATACACATTTTACATTTTGGATCCCATCGGGGCGAGCGTCCAATCGGAGCCCGCTGTCGTTTCAGGTTCGTGTCAAACCGACTAATTGTTTCGTGTTTTAAGTGATTGTGTCGTGTTTAGTGGGAAGAAGGAGCAACTCGGGCTCTCCGATTCAAGGGACCTACATACCAGGAACTAGGCGTGGGCAGCAGCGTTGCATTCCCTTCCCGTGTTTGCACCCGAAACTCTGACCGATCGTGTTTCGTCACCCAGACCGCCGAACCCAATCACCTCCAGCTTCCCCATCACTGTCAAAGAGGGAGAGACCCTCTTACCCAAAAATATAGTAGACCCATAAAAAACCTTCTATATACGTCCACCAATATATATATCAGAGAGGTACACGGACGCAACAATCCCAAGTCGACTTTCGACTTTGTACAAACCTGGACTCATGGCAGCCCCTCCATATAGTACGGTATATCTTTGGCCATATAATCAACGTAGACATGCACCGAGACGCGGGGGGAAAAAGGAAGGGGAAGGAAAGACATCCGCCACGTCCATAAATCTACCAAATATACACACAGTTACGTTGTGTGGCCCGTCGGGACGAGCGTCCAATCGGACCATGCGGTCGTTCCAGGCTGCCTGACTAGTTTGGTCTTTTGTGGAAAGAAGTAGCAGCAACTCGGGCCTCTCCGATCCCAAAAGGGATCAACATACCAAGGAAACCGGGAACGTGGACAGCAGCATATTGGTTAGGCAACTCGCGAACAGTTTCACGTATTAGGTCATGTAAAAGGACGCGAGAGATTTCCTTTCGTGAGCTTGTTGTTTTTCCAAATGAAGATTATAATAGTAAACTTGGATTATAAGAAGCTATCGCTTATTTTTCGATTCCCTCAGTGGTTTTTGCACGCTTTGCCAGACCCTGAGGTAAGAACAATTTTCCACTCTTTAGTTTTACATTGATAAACTTATTATTTCCTATGTAGTTTATTTCTCGCATCGTATTTCTTACACAGCAGCGGTTGCGTCCCCCCCCCTTCCCGTGTTGCACGCGAGGTTTCCGATTGAACGTCGTTCAAAAATTTTGTCTTCGTCACTCAAGCTGCCGAACTCAAATTTCCTCCAACTTACACGCCCCTCCTACCATAAACCAAGACGCACAACAATGTAGGCCCATGAAAACCTTCCAGGTTCGTCCCACAGAAATAAATAAATAAATAAATAAATAAAAACAACAACATTAGAGAGGCTCACGGGCGTAATAATCCCAAGAGAACTTTCGACTTTCTACAAACTTTCGAGTCATGTATGACACAAGAGTCCCGCCACACGGTACGGTCTATCTTTTGCTAAATAATCTGTAATCCATAGGCATGCACCGAGCCGCCGGCCGAGGGCGGGGGGAGACATCCACCATCCACATCCACATCACCAAATCTCACAATTTAACATCCTATGCGCCATCGAGACAAACATCCACTCCGAACTCACAGTCATTCCATGCTCGCATCGACCGTCGAACGTCGCTTTTTAACCGTTGGTTATTGACCGACAACTCGACTGCCGACTCTGCCAAGTGTCTGACTGTGTGGTGTTTCGTGTTCCGTGTTTCGTATTTCAATATTTCGTGTCTAGTAGTTAAAGAAGCTGAACCTGCAGCTGCAGCCGCAACAACTCGGTTTCCCTCTCCGATTCCAAGGGACCCTACGCTCTACTTCCTGGCCTACATGCTAGGTGAAACTGGTGCGTGGGACACCAGGGGCGGTGGGCAGCCGGAGTGGCAGTCGCGTCCCCCGACCGCGTCCCCCTTCCCTCCCTCCCTGCCCCACACTCCTTCCCATGCCGTGAGATTTTCTTGTGTACCGTTGTTTCAAAATAAAAATAAAAATAAAAATAAAAATAAAAATTTACATTCTTACTAGCCCGTCGGGACAGGTATCCAATCGGCAGTCGTCCTCCTGGCCATTTTATCGAAAAAACTATCGGCGCAAGACAACAATTCCAAAAATTAAACAATTACACCGATCTAATATTCGGTGGGAAAAAAACCACAGCAATGTCAGACTTAGCCTCTAGATCAGGCTCTGGATTTTACCTTCCAAGATGGTAGAATTAGGGCGAAATTTTTCCCCTACCCCTTGGTTTATTTTCGCGTGGCTTGGGAGGTTAAGTCAAGTCTGCAGCTGGAGTGTTTTATCTGCTGTCATGTTTTTGATATTTACTTTACTTTCTTTCTTTCTTTCCTCCCTTCTTTTTAGCTCTTTATTTCTCTTATATTTTCTTTTTATT
>QFEC01005879.1:12780-35776 GCA_003316585.1 Gomphus bonarii
AAACATCTATTCCTAAACACGAAATATATATGTGATGTGTGATGTGTGATATGTGATGTGTGACGTGTGATGTGTGGTGTATTGTGTGTCACAAACACGAGGATCACGCCTCCCCCATGGACGAAAAAAAAAGAATCCACACCATCGATGCACGCTCAAAAGGATACTTTGATAAAACTCAGCTCACGTAAAAAATAAATAAAACGTCCTATCAGATCAGAAAAAACTCTCGGACACAATTAAAACAAACTTCTCAAACTGTCCCAGATTTTGGCACGCAGTCTTTAAGTTATCTCATGTTCTCATTCAAAAAAAAAAGGAAAGTGGCACTGTCTCTCTCCACCTCCCACTTTTTATATTATAGAAGCCTACCATTTAATTTTCAATCTACTTCGAAAAAGAACCCACTATTGCGCCACAGATGCAATACAAAAAATTGTTTCCCGTATCAAGGTGACGTGGGAAACCGCAGAAGGTAAACAAATTTGATTATAACAACCGTCCGAATGATGGCCTTTGTAAAGTGCTACAGTGATACAGAAGTACATGATCCGCAAAATCAAAAAAAAAAATCAAAAAATCAAAAAAAAAAATCAACAAAAAAAAAGAGAGAAAACAGAAAACAAAGAAAAACAAAGAAAGCAGAAATGTAGAGGCCTCGTGAGCCAATGTGGTTACACTATATAACAAAACCTCTGAAGGGGAATTTTAGAGGAGCGAGTGGGAAAATCCGGCAGGAATTGCTGACCCCGCAACCAGCATCATTACCAATGGCCCTGGTGATTTGGGGATGACGAATCTGATCTATACAACGAGTCTTTAATAGATCGATAGCTCCTACACACGCCGTCGTTAGTGCACACACTCGCAGAGGGATGGGCGGGAATACGCACGGCGGTCGTGTACCCGAGGGGCCATTCGGAGGATACTGGTTGTGAGTCGGCTCGCCTGCGGCGGCGGCGGCATCAGCCATAGATATGTGTGTGGACTCTCTCCACGCTCGGATTGTGGTAGGGGAGGGGGGATCCGGATCCAGTGGGTCTTCATCATCGACAAGCACAGTCGGCATGTGGAAGCCAGGGCTTTTGCGGCGTTTTCCAAGGAAAAAACAACCGCCACATATGGCGACGACGAGTGCAACGGATGCAATGCTGGCAAGCGAGATGATCACACCACTAGAACCGTCTTTCTGAGCGGGGCCGAGATCTGGATTAGCGACGGAAATCAGGGGCGTGATGGGGAAGGCATTCTGGTATCTAGATAGGGAGCTTCAGACACGTATGCAGAGACGAGGCAGCGGAACTCACGGGATGAGAATAAAGGAGTCTACTATAATAATGTCATCACCGAGGGGCGCGATCGTAAAGTTATGTATAATTTTGGGATCAAGACCTGCCGTGGACCAGGTGGGTGTGGATGCCCCAGAGTTGTCTGGAGACAATTGGACGCGATCGACACGGACACCATCTAGGAAGACATCTGCAGTGCCACGGGTGTGGACAACTGGGGCAGAAAACCAGCTGATGCCAGCAGCTACGACAGCAATGAACACACGCAGCGCGGCGATAAGAAACGTGCGACATGCCTTGGAACTGGAGGAACGCGCGCGCGCTCGAGGAGCGCGAGGCATGGGAGGATTGGTTGTGGGCATCTGCGACGATGAACCTGGGGTGCTGGAGGTGAGCTGACGGGGGCGCAACCACATTTGATAGCGACATACCAGGTCTTATCGCACGCGGCGGGCACCTGGGTGACATCCACAGAGCGGCCATGGAGACACACTGGAGGTGTGAAAGCGACCTCCCGACTGGCATCGTCGAGACGCACGGCGGACGGATGACAGAATGCCACGGCGCGAAAGAGGGACAGCCTGAAGAGGAGGGAAAGACAGGCATTCACGAAGAGGCGGGGGAGGACAGACAGTGGGGAGCGTCTGGCTGTGGACATGGGTACGGACTGGACACGTCCAGGACGTGGGGGAGAGAGGCATAGACTGGTGGCCCACACGGGTAAATATAGGACGACTTGGCCTGTGAGCCTGAAATGAATGTGGGTTACCTAACACGGGTTCTAATCACGATCACGCGCATTCTATGCGTCGGTTCTCTGGCGAGATGTCCCAGAACCGTGGCCGTGCGTTCACAGCACTGCGACTTGCCCAGCACTCGCTGCGACCTCCAGCACAACCTGAGCCCGCCGGCCAGTCGCGGTGCGGAGTCCAAACCGTTGCTTCCAGCATGAGTCGCCAGCCGAGTATGGGCGTCCGGCGTCCTTTTTAGCAAACTTTATCTCGCCCCCGTAACCCGGCCCTCGCTGCCCCCGCACTGACCACCATCTCCTGGCTCCTCTCCCCTTTCCGTCACCACCTCGACCCTCCGTCCCCCGCCACCGGGCCCCGGCCCCAGAGACCCATGTTTCGGGCTGCGACGCTCTTGACTTCCCTGGTTCCCTCCTTCCCAAACAGGCCTGCTTCTCGGCGTGAAGCACCCCCAGGCCCGGTGCACTTGTCATTGATCTCTCCAAATACATTTCCTGATCAGTCTTGAATGGCGCCAAACTGTCGTCTGCTGTTGGGAACGTGCTTGGCCTCCTACCGAACCCCCCCTCCGCGGATATAACCTTCGATCCCATCGTCCGCAGCGCCATTGAGTTCTTCGGGTCCATCACAGAGGCTGTGAACTGCACTCCCCACGGCGTGCGCGATCTGCTCTAGAACGGGTACAATGCTGGTTTCCCATCTGCAACATCGCCATCACACCTTGGACGCAATCCATCCTTTGCGGACCTGTGTACACAACTCTGCTTACTACACATGACTAAGTACAGTTCAGTTAACTTAGTCGAGCCAATTAATCTATCTGCAGCAATTGAATCCGCATTGCCGACGCAGGGTTTGATCTGATGGTCCGACGTGCACCAATCACACATGACAAGTTACAACTCACTCGGAACCTATCAGATTCAGATGTGTACCTACAAGACTCCCGATAATGAAGGTGATCGTCTGTTTCTTAATTAATCATGATGGCACTCAGCGCCCAAATCCAGAGGCGATTGCGTACTTCACGCGCGTGCTCGAATTAGGTCAAGGTGCACACAACCCAGGCAGATTAACTGTCTATTGAGATACTAGTAGTGCTTTTCTTTCCAAGCGGCTGAACAATAAGAACCGCACTAAATAGCACTCCAAGAGTAGGCACGCTGCCTAAAAAGTCGTATCGCTTCAAGGACACTCACAGTTTGCTTCTACTGTGTCAACACATTGGTAGTTCTGGCGTTGTATGGTGAACTCTATGTGTCATCGGCAGAATGCGAGCGGTGGACGTGCCATGTGATATCGTATCTTTATCAGCCAAGCGGGACAAAATAAGGAATCGTGCCCAGATAGTAGTAGCCAAACTTCCACTTAGACCTCGGTGGATATCGAGGTCCACGACATGTAGATACGCAGGCGTTTCTGGACACCTTTACAGCAGCGTGCAAGTTTTAAACCCTCGACAAACAAATTCAAGTTCCCACCCCCAGGAATGGACGCCGATTCGTTTGCCCCGAGTGATGAAACGAGAGGTATTTTGCATTTCGCAAGTCCGGAGGATACGTGCCATGGGAACAACTATGGACAGATCGTATGTCCGATGGATATGCTGTACCTCCCTGACGGCCCACGCTCTGAATTAGGATGTAACGCCATGCTAGAGAATGAACGCAAAGGATTGTAGCGCTGGTTAGATTAGCTTGAGGAAACTCCATATGGGACTCGCAGCACCAGACGAAGCATGAGACACAACCAGGGTATTGCATTAAGTCAGAGGTAGTGCCTAGTACATAGACTTCCTAGACCCACTTCGACGCTCCCAAGTTAATTCCAGGATCCGGTTTGTATTGATCTGCTATTCCTGCACATTACATGCGAGATAACCGGCCCTGTAGCGCAACTGTATGAAACCAGCTGAAAGATTGCGAGATGTACGGACGTGTGGTTGCCTTGTCCTGCAAACGAGCACATCATGGGCTGTCAGGAAGTCAAACAGTGAAAACACATGGCACTCTATCCGGCTTGATCATCTGGACAGTCGAAAAAGTTATTCTATATCTTCGGAATATGCATGCGGAATCAGAAACGAACAAAAAAAAGGTGAAGATAGAGGTCATACTGACTATTAACCATGTCTCAAGGACGACCGATATGCAATAATGATAAACTTAGCAATTAAGTGGCAACCCAAGTAAACATCCAATTTTCATAACTCTGGGATATGAGGAAATGTAGTCGCTTGCTCGGAGGGATCTGCACGTTGAAACAGCGCTTGCTGCTTTGGTCAAAAAATGTTCAGTGGATGGCGAAGGCATTCAGTAGCATCCTGCGTGTGATAAAACGGAATTAACTACATTTCAGAAAGACGTTTTCGACGCTTGGAACAAGTTCCCTTGGCGATCAAATGAAGGGCTACACCAAGCAAGTGCCGTTGCAGGGGAATCCTGTGATAACCGTAAGGAAACTCCAGCAAGTCCTTTCTTGACCGAAACACCGAGCTCCGCCTGAGAGCATGCTTTACCGCTTGGATTCAAATACCCTCATTATGATCCGAGAGGTTCCATAAGTTCGTCTACCTCCATCTGTAGTGTTTGTTGTAAACTTTGAATGGTATGTTGTTCTAGAACGAGAAGGTCATACAATTTGCTCTTCAGTATAAACAAGAGACATATTTGCACGCTTCTCAAAACTCTACCGTGGTCAATCATGAGGAAAGGAATCTGGCGAGATAACTGGCAGCAGACATTTCCTTATCTTGGGGAGGATTGCTGGCATGTCGCTGTTTAATTTTCTTGCGTTCGTTGTCCTTCTTCTTTTGGTTCCTTTTCTTGTGGTTCTCTCGTTTTTTTTCGGGTAACGCCCTTCTTGATTGACGGCTGAAGGCACCACTAGGGGGCTCTAGCTTGGTGCGCCTGTGTTTCTCTCAGAGGGGAGTGTCCCTAGGCACCAATGTGTTCGAATCTTGGCTGTAACCAGTGGTAGAGAGTTGGTGACTGCCACCATGGAGGGTAATGGCTTGTCGATACATACGTTAGTTGTGTCTGATCTTTCTGCTGTGGTATAGCTTGAGGTACCTAATGTCCTTGGAAAGTAACAAAAGTCTCCTTTTAGGTGGATGATAAAGCACAGTTTGTAAGTTGAAGGGATGCATGACTCATGACCTCAATTCAATGGTCCGGCACTTTCCTGCGAAAAGGCTGTTCGGCCACCAGCGACGTATCAGCCCTCTCTTGAAGTGCCGAAGACAACTTTCCTGACGCTGTATGTTGCTGTCAGTCTGGCAAGGGATAACATTATAACTAGCGGAGTTGAAGCGGGGTAGAAGTTTCCACGTCAGCTGTTCCCACGTTGTCGGGCCAAACTTTACCGTCAACCTCAACTTCAAACAACTTGCTGATTTTTCTCCAGAAATCGCTGAAAACCAGTTTTTTTTTTCTTTTTTTCTTTTCTTTTTCTTTCTTCCCCTCCCCCTTCATGCCTCGTATCTTGTTTGTGAGTGGCTTTGACCGCCACACCAGGGCGCGCGACCTAGCCTACGAGTTCGAAAGGTATGTGGCACCATTTTTTTTTTCCTTCGTTACCCACTTTGCTTCTTCGTTGACCGGTTACCGTTGGGTGGGTGAACTAGATACGGCCCTCTGGTTCGTTGCGACGTTCCTGCGCCTCGTAATTATGCCTCAGCCAGCCCGTGAGTGTCCGCTCCGATCCCGCACGCGCCGCGCCCGCTCTCTTCGAGCAATTCGTTACGACCCCCGAGTCGATTCGATTCGATGCATCGAGTCTCTGCACGAACGACGTCGAAGTTCTTAAAAAAAAAGAAACGCGTGCGCGCTTCCACGATACGTCCCCCTCTCCTTCGATTCACGCGTTTTCGTTCGCACCTCCCCCTCCCCACACGATTTCGATCTGTTCAATTTTTCTCGAGTTCGAACGAGTCGCTCAACGAAATCCCTCCTCTCTGTCTATCGCCAGTTATGCTTTTGTTGAATTCCGCAGCACGCGTGATGCTGAAGATGCATATTATGAAATGTAGGCGGGTTTTATTTGTTGCCCCTGCAGTTCATTTATCATCTAACGCCAACCATGTCTTGCAGGCACGGGAGGAGTTTGAACGGTTATCGTCTGAGTGTTCAGGTTCGGACCTTGCCTTATATATATAAATCTAGCCTAATCAAACTAATTCTGTTCTCTAGTGGGCCAAAAACCCGCCTTCCGCCGTTTGGCGCTACGATGGCAAACGCTCTCCTCCCCGTCGTAGCGGTGGTGGTGGTAGTAGTAGTAGAAGAGATAGGCGTAGTCGCTCTCGCTCCGTCAGCCCAAGACGAGATCGTGATAGGGACGATGACAAGGATGAAAAGAGGAAGGACCGCGATGATAAGAGAAAGGAAAGAGATGATGATGGAGATGATAGGAGAAGGAGGCGTAGCAGGAGTACGGAGAGGCGCAGGAGGAGCAGGAGCAGGAGCAGTGCCAGAAGGGACGACAGGGACCACAAAGAAGTCGAGGAAGGTGGCCACGATAGGAATGGCGCTGATCGTGACGTCGAGCCCAAGGACGATAAGGCCAATACACCTCCCCGCCTAGAATAAGACGCCCAGGTAGTACTCTTCTATTATTCTAGTAAAAAAATGCCTTGTATATGTTCTCGGCAATAACAACTATGATCTGCTTTTCTAGTTTTATATATCGAGGCTTTGAAACACTCATCAATGGTTAGCCTTGACGTCGTCGTGTACTATATATGATATGAAGCAAACTTCACAAACGCCGGAGTGCGTATTACGTCACGCTAGTTGCCACAGCTCCTACAGTCTACCACTAAACCACAACCATGATGAGTGCAACGCGCAGAGTTCCGACTATTGATGACCTTCGAGTAAGGGGCTGATTATAATCCATGATTCGCGACCAGTGGTGGCATTGACATCTACTTCGAACAGGTCAAACTATGCTGGATTTGCCGCGAGGAAGAATCTCAGGACGATGGTGAGTGGGTGCTCCTTCAAATTGCCCACCCCTTTCTCCCTAGAAGACTATTTCATTGTAAAAATACTATTCCATCCGGGCCGTGCTGCGTACGGTTTTTTTGGGTGCGAGAGCAGTCCGAAACTGGGTGGTGGTTGGCTATCCGGTGCACGTGTGGCTTCCCTTCTTTATCACGCAATTCAATCAGGGAAGAGGTAAAACAGGGGTTTGGAGCTCCACATTACAGAACTGGATCGCAATGCACGTACCGAGCTAAAGGATATGCACCTTTGCACTTTCGCCGCAAGGCTGCCATCTTATTTTTCTTCTTTTTTTTCTTCTTTTTCTTCCTTGAGTTCATAAAACCATATTTCTTTCTACAGAATCAATGACGATTGCGCTGACTACTGTATCCTCTGAATAGCGTCTACAAGTTCTTCCAAGCTTTGGGTGCATCCCTGCGTAAATTTTTTCATGTGCTTTCCACTTATCGAACCACTGACGAACATAGGCAGTCATGCACACTGGTTGCACACCAGGAATGCCTCCTCGAATGGATCAAAGAATCACAACTCCAGCCATCACGTCGAGATAACGCTCTCAAGTGTCCGCAGTGCAATACCAGGTGGGCGGTAGGTTTAGAGAACTCCCAAGATCCATGCTCAATCCCTCCTTTAGATATATCATAGACAGTCGCAATCCTCTTGTTCTACGCGTGATGGATAGCCTCGATCGGTTCGCAAACCGGACTGGAAAATACGCAACACTTGGAATTGTGTTTGGTATTGCTGTGACCTTTACAGGCTGTAAGCGTTTCCTGTACTTTCTCTTCATGGAAGAGCTGACATTTGTGTACACTAAGCCATCTATGGCCTGTGTTTGTTCTACGGCGCCCACGCTGTTCGTGCCTTTGTCGGCGACCGCGTTTACAATGTCATAGTAGGGGATGACCCCAAGAACTGGACTTGGGATGTATATTGCAATCTCCCCCTCGTCCCATTTTTCCTTATTGCGTCTCACGTGCGCACGATCGATTTAACTATTTTTACTACCGTCACACTCCCTGTGCTCCTCTCCCTTACATTTCCTTCTTCTTCCGTACTCGCAGCTGCACACGAGCCATTCGACTTGCCGCGACTCCTGGTGACATATCCACCAACACCGACACTGTGCCTCTTTGTGTATCCCCTTCTCCGCATGTGGTATACCTACATGCGGGATCGGCTCACGAATTGGGTACTTCAAACCGAGAAAAGAACCAACGAAAATGCCCCGGCACATCGACAAACGTGGGTGTTGGAAGACAACGATGATGGTGGCGACGGCCACGTCTTGGGGGCCGATCTCAGAATTGATCTTGATCTTGAAGGGGGGGCGCGACAGCAGCCACTACCACAGCAGCAGCAGCAGCAGCAGCAGCAGCAGAATCCAGAACAGGGTAACCAGGAGGGGGCTGTGAATAACGATGCGGATGGGAATGCAAACCAAGATGGACAGGGGCACAGAAGAGTGAGGGTGACATTTTCCTCTCTGGGTCGTTTTATCAGCCGCGTGTTGGTCACGCCATGGGTTGCCAGCTATATGGGATCATTACTGGAAATGTTATCCCACCGTTCGCGAATTTTGCGCCGCGTGCTCTCTCTGCATCAGCCATACACCCCACCGTTTGCTTGGATAGAGAGCGTCGCGCGGGGTTCTGGCGCGCTGCGGAAAATGAGTGATGTTGCCAATGTGCCACCATGGCAGAAGTCGGCTATGGAGCCAATCTGGTGAGCAAACTCTTGATATCACTTGCTTGACGCTTGAGCTGAACAATCTAACAGGTGGCGAAATTCGCTGGGTCTGTCCCTCTGGATCGTTCTGAGGGACGCCTTTTCGCTCGCTCACCTCTTCTTGCGCAAACGGGAGCTACAGTCTCGTCGTATAATGAGCAGATCATTTGCTGGTATCGATGTGGGAACGCTAGACCTCGTGTCTCCTGCCGCATTTTAGTCGCGCGGCAGATGCGTTACTGAATACTACGTATCAGGCTATTAAGCAAACCAGTGGATATGTTCCCTGGAAAATGCAATTCGTTTACAGAGCATAACCTAATCGACCTCGAGCACTGTCCCACGTTGAACACTTCCCCACCCTTCAAGGAAGAATTTGATCTAAGTTAGGTCACTTGCTGGTTTAAGGGTGAAACTTACCAACGAGCCGCCAATGCTTATCAATCCGTCTGGATAATGCAACCTTCTCTCCAATTTCTGTACATGCAGGCTGTGTAAGTTGGATCCTCGCTAGATCTGCTTTAACACTGAGAACGCGGCCACCAGTTGATGTAGAACCAATGTTGACAAGTAAAAGCTCATTCTTCACTAATTTCGATACCTGGTAAAAACACATATAAATGGATCTCGGGAACTTTCAATATCGTTGGAGTGATACCTTTGTTTGCTTTTTGTCTTCTGTCTTCACGCCAAGAAGTCGACGAAGAAGGAAGAGACTAATTTCCAGCTCTGGAAAACATTTGAGCAACGTTGTAATTCTGCGAGGTGTAACAAGAGACCGCACCTGTGAATACAGACGGCAACTTCCCGACAGCACCCAAGACCTGCCCGACTAGTCTATCTGCTCTACAAAGAGTTGGATCTATCCGTGTTCCAACACCAATTAGTCCACCGGGAACTGCAAACTTTAAGCTGTTATTTTCAGCGAGAAGAGTAACGATGCGGGAGAATATGGGACGGCATCGATGTTTGCCTTGTGCGTCCTTCGTGACGATGCCAGGTCTGATTTCCACTTCCATGCCTACGGAGAGAACACCTGATAGAATCGACCCGCCAGCAACACCCCCCTTGAGATCATCAACCTCAGCACCGGGCTTGTTCACGTCGAACGACCGGATGACTATGAGGCGAGGCGTTGAAGTGAAGTCACGGTCGGGGATGGGAATCCGCTTGACTATGTATTCGTTGACAGCGTCGATGTTATATTTTAGTTGGGCAGATATGGGGACAATGGGAGATGACTCGGCAACGGTTCCTAAAAGCACAAATTGGCACGCGGAAGGAGACATGCACGACATGAACTAACCCTTGACAAATGAAACAATGCTTTTATGGTGTTCCTCTGCAGCTTGCTCCTTGATGAGGTCGACTTTATTCTGAAGGATGATGATATTTTGAAGTTTCATGATTTCGACAGCAGCGAGGTGCTCCGAAGTCTGCGGTTGTGGACAAGTTTCGTTGCCAGCGATGAGAAGAAGAGCAGCATCCATGACTGCCGCACCGTTAAGCATGGTTGCCATGAGGATGTCATGGCCTGGACAGTCGACGAATGAAACATGTCTGAGAGGAAGTGTCGGCATATACATGGTTAAAATGCCAATAATTACGTACCTTAACAACTTCATGCGATGACCGCACCCTGGTCGCTCACACGGTGGGCGATCCTCTTTATCTGACTTGTAGGAGCGATAGCACCCTGGACGAGGACATGCGTCATTTTCGCATTTGTAGATCTATGTGCTGTCTGTCAGCTCGAATATAACTTTCTAACAACACTGCTCATACCTTTGCATTGGCATAGCCCAGTTTGATAGTGATATTTCTAACGAGTTCATTTTTAAAGCGGACGGTATGCACGCCGGATATAGCTTTCACTACTGTTGACTTGCCGTGGGCTACATGCCCAATGGTACCTATACAGCTGTGACATTAACTCTGGATACTGCTAGTCGACTGAACATGGCTCGCCCAAGTTTATTGTAGCCTGGGGTTGTTTAGCAAAAGCAATTTCTTGAAACACCTGTGAGACTTACCTGCTTTGAAATGACTTCCGGAGATAGTGGGGTAAGTTTTGTTGCATCTATCTCAACTTTTTCAAGTTGTTCGGCGAGTTCTTCCAGGTCATCATCCTCTCGGTCTGAATCCAGTTGATCCCGTTCTGGATGATCCTTTGTCGTAGAGTTTGCCATTGTACAATATGAAATTGTGACTCGCTTGTTAGCAAAAAAAAGAGGTGTACGTAAGCGTTAGCCGCGTTTTTCTTGCTCACGACTTTGGTGAATAATTCATGTTGCCCTGTTTGTATTTCTTCCATTCCCTAACCGGTATATTTCAGGTCGTGCCATGGGCGGATGAACTTCGGTCCTGCCAGGGGGTCTTTAAATCATGGCCTTCTGCGAATATTAATTATTGAACATGGCTCTATTTACTATCGTTCTCGTCACACTTTCTGCGCTCTGTCATCTGAAGATTATAAGGTGTCCAGACACCAGAACATCGATCTGAACTTCCTTGAACGTGAATGGTGCCCGCCGTTGTACACAGTTAATCGTCGACTCCCTTGGGATGTGCGTTTAAACCGACTTTCATCGGAGAGACGGCCCAAAGAGACTCGCATACCATTTTCCTCTTATAACAATGCACCCAGACGTTATATTCCTTGCGTGCAGGAATTACTCAATGGTCTCTGGTCATTGGACCAAGACCCTCTCTGGGTCCTCATAGATGATTTGGTTGCGACACGCGAGCCTCAGAGCTTCCCTGATGCATTTCCTGAGTTTGAACAATGGAAGCATATTGTCATGTCGCCTCACTTTTCTGATGCAACAATGACGTTGGTCGCACAAGGGTACCTTCGATATAATTCTCCATTAAAAGAGCAGGACGACGAAAACGAAGATGAGGAGAAAGTACAAGGGGCGCATGATCTCCCTGGATCCACCATTCCAACTTGGGTGGTAGCTTATATACTCGCTACGATGACCAATACGCGTATCGAGGCTTACGAGGGTCTGGCATTTTGCCTTTCACAACTTGATGCTACTCCTAAGCATCTTCGCGCATCTCTTCTTCTGCTCTCCATGTGTTCACTTTCTACCCATAATGTCGCTGTTCAGGTTCCAGTCTTGCTATCCGGCTTTCTAGATGTATTCTCCAACAAGGCTTCCGATTCTCAGGAGAACGATCATGCTTCATCCTTTGGATCTCGAGAGTCCATCATATACCAGTACAACGTTTTACTCACATTACTTTCTCAATTTCCCCATGTTCCTGGATTCGCTCGACTCACCATCCATTTTTTGCAACGCATGGAGGCGTCTGGTGTGCCGTTTGATGAAGAAACAGGCAAAAAGCTTACCGCGTCCAGATTCGCCTCAAATCTCTTGGTGGCCACGGTGCGCGATGTTCTCCACAGGCAGGGAACACATGGAACACGAGAACACTCGGATGATATTTCATTCGCATTGATGCGATTTTATTCCAAACGATCTAATCAGAAAGAGGCTTCAAAATATCTTGAATCGTCACTACGCATATATCCTGGCAAGTATGCACAGTCATATATCAGATCATTTCGAGATGTCGCAGAAGCCTTTGCTTATCTTAAGACCATCAAAACAAGTGGACATCATGAAGATACAAAAAACGAAGTTGATACTGACCGTGCAAATGACCTCGATCCTCCAATCTCTAGTCGGAGACTGGCTACCTCAACTTCGCTTATTGACAGCTTCCGTGGTGTAACTAAGCGTTATATTTATACCTCCTTGCTACACTCAGCTGCTGTCAGTAAAACCATATCTGCCGAGACCTTTCGCGACCTTTTCATGACCATTCGTGAAAATTATGGCGACGATAGGGAGTTAGAGACTGTTGCACTTTCTGGTATGTTGAAGCGTAATGAATGGGACCAGGCCAAAGATCTGTGGGACCAATGGCAGACAACGAATCGATCCATACGATCCATTTTGGACGAAATACGTAGCTTCCTAGACAGGAGAGAAAGAACTTTCGGAGATGCAGGAAAAGTTCGACGAACGCTTGGATGGTCAAAACTCACAGAACAAGTGACTTGCAGAAGGATGAATATGTTGAGTGTGGATGCTAACGCGCTCTCTGTTGTTGTACGTGCGCTGGCCGGGCCTAAACCTGATTCCCTTGCAAAGGCATTTATGACAATGGATGAATACGCCTTAAAAATGCAGCAATCAGGATCTACACCTGAGGGCTCGGATCTTACCCATGCAGCGTCCGCCAGCACTAAGCCTGCCGTTGAGCAAGTACAACTTACGTCGCGCGTCATCAATTGCTTCATGGTCCGTGCGATGTATTTTCGGCGACCTGACATTGTGTTCCGACTCTGGGATGGAATGACGAGTTACTATGGTGTTGACTGTTCCACAACTACCTTGGATATTCTCATACGCAGCGCCCGCCTTGCTGCGTCCATGGAGACGGCGGTCACTAAGGTCACACCAAGGTGGATGAAGGTTTCCCGTGATTTCTTTGCAGGCAGGCCAGTCTTTCCTAACCTTGGTGCTGAAATATTGTGGATGCTAAGCCCTGGTTATTCACCAACTCCAACATGGGACGGTGTCCCAGCTTGGCGTATGACACGCCATTTGTTTCGGGAAGAAATACTCTTTGCCAACTGGCCCTGGTTGAGACATGTTGATGTTCCTGCACGGCCAATACGAGGGGACGATGCCACTAGGCAGGTCGAAGCCTTCAAAGAACTTAGCCTGTATGGAGGCCTCTGGGGCACGCGAGTCAGAAAAATGGGCAACTATCCCCAACTTATGCCCAGTGCACGGATTTTCAGGGAGTACATTGTCATGCTTGGCAGAGTCCACCGCAGCAGCGAGATACCAGAAGTGTTGGCTTGGATGAAGGCTTTGAAGATTTTGCCAAGCCGGCGGGCTTTGAGTCACTCTCTTGCCCTATGGTCTCAAGTTGGACTCGAGTCTTTACCAGATGATGCATGGAGTGGTACAGCCTCGAGGCACACAAGACATGGAGGCGAATACGACCGATTAATCACTTGGTTAGAGGGATGGGTAGGCAAAGATAATATGCCCGAGGAGGGTGAGGTGTTGGAGTCTTTTAGATATATCCAAGAGCTAGAACAGAGAGAGACGTTTCTTTACTAAATTGTACAGCTGTTGATTGAAAGGAGAATGTTGCCATAGTTGTTTCCCTAACGCCGGCGGCCTTGGGATGATGCCTTGGACTGAAGTTCTGCTGCTTTCGCTACCCATAATGATGAGAATGGATATAATGACCGGCGGACATGACAACAAACGAACCTTCTGCTTCAGCCTTTCGTTTGGCCTGAGCCTCCTCTCTCTCTTTGCGAATTTGGGCCAGGCGGGCAAGATCCGCTTTGGCCTGATCAGTCTTGCCAGCTAGATGCGCCTTCCAATATCTCTCCTTGGCTTCCTGTTTCTCTTTTTGCTCCCTGATACGTCAAATAAATAAAACCAATACAGAATGCCATTAAACAAACCTCACCTTTCCCGTCTGGATAATGGTTGAGGTGAATTCAGGTCAGACAGTTTCTTCGTCTTGGCTGTGTTGTGGTTGGGATTAATAAGGTCTGCATCCTCGTCATCATCATCCTCGTCATCTGCAACCCCTTTTTTCTTTTGATCCGCAAGTTTCTTCGCGGCTTTCTTTTCGGCTCGGCTCATTTCAGGCTGACCAGACTTTGAGGCTAGATCCTCGTCCTCATCTTCATCCTCATCTTCATCCTCTTCATCCTCTTCTTCCTCATCGGACCCTTCCTCGTCTATATCCTTATCTCGTGCAGCCCTGTGTGGTACGTTGTGTAAGCAATCACTGATTGCTGGCCTAGGAGCATACCATTTATCCACTGCAACCGCAGTTCCGTTCTCATCCAACTGTAAATTACGGCTAGCAAACGAATTAGTAAGATAAGAGTTAATAAAGTTAGTAACTTCACCTAAAGCTCCTACCGCCACCCCTCTTGGTTTTAAATTTCCCAGATCCACGAGGCATTATCGAAAAAAAAGGGCGTGATTGAGGGGGTATGAAGCCCACAAGATCTCCTAAAGGCAGAAGAAATGGAAAATCACGCGTCAGCAATGTGGGAGAGTCACGTGACTCCGCGCGGTCCCTCCTATTACATACATACGAGGGTCTTTTAAGGTGTACCATGACTTAACTTGTAATTTATTAAGTGCAACAATGTCCCCCCTCTCACCTCATAATATTGATTCTCATGTGTTCCAATTCCCTGATACCACTGCTAGTCGCAGTCCTTGTCCAGCACTGAACGCTGCGGCGTCGCATGGTTATTTGTATGGCTCCATCAGAGCACACGACACTCACTTCCTGACAGTGTCGATGTTATTTCTACAGGCCTCGCTCTGGTCGTGACATTTCTTTTAAGCAATTCCTGAACGCCCTTCAAACCGTATACAACCTCTCTCTCCCCCTCGCTCTCTTTCTCACGTGTGGCGGTTTCTTACTCAGCGGTCGCGATGGAAATCCCACAATACCTTTCCTAGGAACGATAAATCTTCATGACCTGGCTCGCCACGGAAGAATCGAGCATGATGGTTCTCTCGCTCACGCAGATGCGGAGCCTCATGCTATATTCGCCCCGACGTCGCCAGATCAGTCGCTTCTGGAAGACATGCTAGCTGAGGTCCAAGGAAGTGATCTGACCATGGAAGATCTTGTGAGGGTGAGAAGCAAGAGAGATAACCAACTCATGCAGGAAGGCCGTAGTCTTCCCGAAGTGCAGGGTACGCCCTCCCAGATTGGAATTCAGCTAAATCAATATATAACGCCTTATATATCACTTATACAGCTGAGGTTACACGCGGGGAGATTGCCCTAGTACTTTCCGTTATCGGTGATGGAACAAAGGTGTCGTCTCAAAGCCTCAAGCGATGGATGGGTGAAGATAGACTTCCGGATGGATGGACGAGACCTCAAAGAACACAGGGTCTGATCGAAACTATTACCATGGCAAGGAAGCTTAAAGCCGCTGGAAAGAGGGCGGATCTAAGCAGACCGGCAGACCAAGTCGAGGATGGTAATGGCGGGTTTACTAAACAAGATTGAACACGAGTAGTCAAGACTTATTTTTTTTTTTTAATCACCGTTCATGTATATCGTCAACTGAAGGCATTTGTGATCAAAGGATACTTTAGATTATGAAAATGATTTTTCGTCAGTGTTAGTGCGTAATACATTGAATACAACCTACATGGTACAGGGCAAATGTATGCGCGATGATCGAAGCTAACTAGAATCATCCAGGATTATTTTTAGTTGTACGATAGAAGGTGAGTAGAAATTCTGAACCAATACCATCAATTTTGAGGATAACCCTTATGAAACAAGCAAAATGGTGATCAGTATTCTTGAGAATCCACACACCGGTGTTATTACGTTACTGTAAATTTGTTGTCGAGTTTTTTTTTTTCATTCCTTGCCAAGTCGTTCAGGTGCTTTCACGTTGTTTTGCAACTGAATGACTGGATCCTGATCCCGGACATGTCAAATTTCACGAAGTGTTGGAGGAATGGCGGCAGCTGCCTGACCGTATTATAACTGTATCTGTTACATTAAGATATTTTCAAGGAACACGATTTAAGTGGGGTGCCCTATCTTTGATATAATACCTAATTTAAAATGGACTGTCATAGACAGGCAAAAAGTTCGACAACAGAGAGTAAGGTTTCTCAAAAGCCGTTTAAATCGATGTAGATGATTCAGTTATTTTCAAATGTTATGTTTGTCAGGTTAGTGTTGAAATCTCGACGGCACTAATGAGACACAGCAATCCATGCCGGTCGAATTATAGTTAGCGCCATAATCGAGAGAAACACATCTACACTGCGAAAATGGCTGTCGGCGCCGGTCACCAGGACCTGTCGCATAACCGAAAGTTTGGCTCAATAGTCTTTTTAGACGCCCACGGTCAACTGCGTCATTTTTCAGCTGCTAATGACGTCGTGAAGGCTGACTTTAGGATAAAGCGTAGAGGTATATTCAACTCTGTCCGCCTCCCAACCATGCGTCTAACAATCATATTCCTTGCCGCTCTCCTCGTACCGTCCTTTGCATCCTGGTTTTCCTCTGACAAGTCGGGTATGTTGCTCTTTACGTCTCAGGAGCCTCACACTCTAAACGTGCCACTTAAGAGTACCAAAGTTGGGACACTGACCAACTTCAGACTTGGCTCAAAGAGCATAACATAAATGTCCCGAAGGACTACTCCCAGCAGCAGCTCCAAGAGCTTGTCAAATCCAATTGGCACCAGGGTGCCGAGTGGACCCAGGACAAATACAATACAGCACAAAAGGCCTTTTCGAACATAAAAGACGACTCTTTTCAAGGTTATCAATGCTTACCGTCTTTTTGTTAGATGAGCTCACTGGATTTTTCAGCATGGGATGAGTCCAAACTTCGCCAGTTCCTTCTTGACCAAGGAATTGTCGCTCCTACCGGTCCCCGAGAGAAACTTGTTCAGTCCGCTAAAAGCGCGTGAGTGCTCTCTCTCATTGGAGATGTATCATCTTATAGCCTTTAGTTACGCATCATACACCTCTGCTGCGTCTTCATTGAGCTCACGGGCGTCGGCGTCGGCGTCGACTGCTATATATGGTGATAAGGTAGAGGTAATGACACACTATCCCTCTTTTTTTCTTACCATAATTCAGTCATACCAAGCCGGCAAAGCTGCCTCTTCCGCCTCAGCGGCTGCATCATCTGTTGGTGCCCAAGCTTCTGAAACAGTTATGAGGAAGCTCGACGACACCAAAGACTACATATATTCCACTTGGGATGACAACAAGATTAGGTATTAGTGTTTCTTCACCATTTGCTGATGAATTTCATTGACGCATCCAATAGGTCTTACCTCGAAGAAAAGGGTATCATAGACTCGAAAAAACTAACCACACGCGGTCAACTTCTTACATATATGCGTGAAACATACGCTAGTATGGTGTACCCTATTTGGGAGGCTTGGGGAAACAGTTATATGGTTCATATCTACCCTTATTATCACCCAAATCTTCATCAACGCTTACACCCGCTCCATTTTAGCATGAGTGGCTTGTCCAGCACGGCATAATCAAGTCCGACTATGAGAAGAAACGCGACGCCTTGCGTAATCTGATGGAAAAATATTATTTCGATGTCAACGAAAGCATGGCTGGTCGACCACAACATCATAAAGTCCGACGCACAACTACGCAGAGACAAACTACGCAAGCTCGTGCAGGACAACTATGCCAATGCCATTGATACGATTCATGGTGGATGGCGCGACAGCGAGATGCGAGAGTGGCTCATTAACAATGGATATCTACGCAGCGACGCTCAGGTGAAACGTGACGAACTTCTCAAGTTGTTTAATGATAAGTAAGTTGACATATGGTTTGGATCTTAAAAGATTTCAAAGGTTAATGGGGTCCTAGATATAACCACATTTCATCGCGTGCGGCGGCATACGTCACATGGCCTGACGCACGTCTTCGTGCGTTTTTACGCAATCACGGCATTTCAGAAGCAGCACTTCCCACTTCCCGTCCGGATTTGTTACGTATGTCTGCCAGCTTAAACCTGGACGTATTCCACTCAAGGATTAAATATAGATGAAGTACGGATTCGCCACGTGCAGATGTCCTCTGGTGCCGGAGGACTTCTCAACAAGATCAGGGATTCACTGCACAGTGGCGTAGAGCTAGCCGAGGAAAAGGTCGGTGATATTCTTTCTGTCCTTGGAGGTGTGAGGGAGGAAGCCAAGATGCAGACCCATAAAGCCAATGTCGAGGCTGCAAAGAGTGCAGCAAAGGCTGCAAGCAGTGCTCAGAGTGTAGCGCAGAGTTTATCGGTTGAGGCAGTAAAGGCATCCAAAAAGGTGTGCTTCATGAAGTTTTCTTGATCACTTCTGAGACAATCTCTTCCTGAATAGGCGGAGCTTTAAGCTTGACTGCGCTTATGCTGATGAGATTGGACTCTGGGCAATTAGTCATTGTTTCTCGTATACTGTATTAATCGTAATTTCGCTTATTACAAATGCCCCGTAAAGCCTTACTTGAAATCACAATGTTTTACGTTCAAAGATAAGAACCTCGCATACAGGAGCCGACAGGAGCTGACAGGAGAGAATAGTGAACGAATCGCGGGTCTTGGGGATGTGGTCACGTGAGCGTGGCGCTTTGTGAGGCGTCGCCTTATCCGAACCGGTCAGGTTATTAAAGGCAAGCTATCGTCACTCACTTCTTGGTTGCAGCCACCATGGGATCTTACCCTTCCAAACCTCAGCCGCAGGCTAAAGTGCAAGAACCTGTCAACGAGAAACGTCGGTTGTTCGTCGACGAAGTTGCTAAGACCCTGGATGGTAAGACGCAAAAGGCACGACCATGAGCACCAGGTTGACAACCCTACGATTAGTCCTGGCCTCACCAGACGGATCTCTGACATTGGAAGCTCTTAAGAACTGGGAGTCTGCTGCGTCACAGGTAATATACCCGCCTAGCTGAATGGGAGTCACCCAAGATAGCTTATCTCCACCTAGGACCCGAAGCTTGCTTTGTCGCGTACTATCTTATCGCAGACAGAGCTTGCCAACGCTCTCAAGAACCGAGCCAACGCCATCCGTACCCCACACATTTTCAATACCTCGATATCTTTCTCTACTGCACCCATCACCTCACAGAAGTCTTCGGGACGTTGCTGGCTTTTTGCAACTACCAATGTTCTCCGATACTCCGTACAACAGAAACTCGATCTTCCCGAGTTTCAACTCTCGCAGTCATACCTCTTCATCTATGACAAGCTCGAGAAGGCAAATTACTACCTCGAGCTCTCGATCGAGAACGCCAACTTGCCATTGGATAACCGTCTCATCAGCCATTTGGCAAGCAACCCTGTGAACGATGGTGGCCAGTTCGACATGGCAGCCAACCTCCTGGAGCGATATGGGGTCGTTCCGCAAGCTATTTTCCCGGAGAGTCACAGTTCCAGCAAGTCCGCCCCGCTGAACAAGCTACTCACCACTCGCCTCAGAGAACACGCCCTAATCCTCCGCAGACTTCACAGCTCACTGGCTGAGTCTCAGCTCACCAAGGATGAGAAGCTCTCTGTTCTTCGCAGCAAGAAGGAAAAGCTTATGAGTGAGGTGTGGAATGTCCTCACGGTAACCCTCGGCGTGCCACCGAGTCCCGATGAAAAGTTTGCTTGGGAGTATGTGGACAAGAGTGGCGCAGGTTAGTGGCTTTATAATGTGAGCTACACATCTAATGCACCCTCGTTCAGCAAAGATGTGGGAAGGGACGCCGAAAGACTTCTATAAACAGTTCACATCGAAGACCTATCCTGTAAGTAGATCGCCGGTACATCAATGGGTTTACTTCATACTTTACAGGCAACTGAAGCCTTCTCTCTTATCAATGACCCACGTAACGAGTACGGTAAGCTGTACACTGTCGACAAGCTCGGGAACGTTTGGGGCGGTAGATCAGTTCTCTGTGAGTTACTTCGCGGCTGAATTTACGAAAGTCCCGACGTAATTCATCTTCAGATGTTAACACCGAGATTGAGAGACTTAAAGACGCGGTCGTCAAAGTCCGTTCTCCATAAAGCGCCCCTTTCCATAAGCTGAATGCTCCGACAGTGTATCAAAGCTGGTCAGCCCGTGTTCTTTGGTTGTGATGTGGGCAAGTCCTCAGACAGAGACAGCGGTCTTATGGATACCAATTTATTCGACTACGAGGTCAGTAGTTTGTTTTGGTGTTATTGTCTACCCCATCTAGACGCCACCACATTCATCTAGACTCCGTTCAACATTACCTTGAGCCTTACCAAGGCTGAGCGGCTTCAAGTGAATGAGTCTGCCATGACCCATGCCATGGTCATCAGCGCCGTACACATCGACCCTGCGACAAACAAGCCCATACGCTATAAGGTCGAGAACAGCTGGGGCGACACTGCAGGTAATAAAGGATACTTCGTCATGAGCGATGCATGGTTTGAGGAGTGAGTGTGCTTTGAATGCCCAGTGTCTAGCCAATAACTGATATGTGCACATAGATACGTTTATCAGGTTGTGGTTCCCAAGCAATTGGCAGACAGAGACCTCCTGAAAGTATTCCACAGCAAGGAGAAGGTTGTTCTTCCACCTTGGGACCCCATGGTGTGCCGCACCTTCTTTCGCTGAGCCTGTTTCATATACTAACTCTGTTTGTAGGGTGCTCTGGCTTGAGACCATCATTGCATTCCACACGTATCAAGAAGAGTGAACAAGAGGGAGTTTCTTATCTTGTAAATTTTTCTCCATTATTTACAATGGAAGATGGAAGATATCATATGCGGTATGCGGTAGAAAACAATTAAGTTCTGCCTTCTAATTCTCCAGGACGACTTGATCCTTGCGCGGCCATGCGATGGATAAGTCTAACCCGGACAGACTTCGGCGTAGCCAACTTGACTGACATGCTCATCTCAGTGGTCAAGTATTTATGTGACTGATGAAGGACTTCAAGTATCTACGATGTTAGTGTTTCTGCTCGTTCTGCTAGTTTAGCTCTGTTACGCTATTACTGCTCACGATCTTCCACTCCTTATGAATACGACCTCCGGATCGGTTCAGGATTTGACAAGCAGCCATAGCTTTACGCAAGGGGTACAGCATTCGCTATACACTTCGGGTGTGAACCGCTGGAGACTACTTGATACATTGAAGTATACCTTTTTTGAAGCCGCGTGCATGCAAGAGAGCAAGGACTGTTTGCGCATTTTCATAATTGCAACTGTGAATGCGGCGGGTCTACCCATATATATTGTGCTCTCGGTGAGTGCATCACTTGCGTCATCTTTTAGGGTCTTGAAGGTATTCTATAAACAGCGGTAGGGGCTTTGGTTCTGGTTCGTCTGACCGTATGACAGAAAGAAGATACAGTTTTTTTATTCATTCGATATAATTCACATTCACCAACAGATCCCCGTTCATTTCTTGCAGCCAAGAGATTAATTTCTCCAACCTATAGCTATACGTTCTGGTAACTTCTGACTTGTAACGATGAAAAATGCCTATACTATTTTTCTTCACTTTGGAGACGGCCACTCCATGACCAGATCTCCTACATCTCGACAACCGAAGTTTTCACACTAAGTCTGCTACAGAACCACAGACAGTTCTACACGCAACTGGGAAGCTTTTCAACCGGTCATCGACAATATCAAAAATTGTATATCATTTCACTTGTGATCTTCATCTCTAGGATGAAGGAATACTAGTACAAGGAGAATGGACCATTGATGACAAAGCTGCATATACGTGAGAGTGGTCTTGTGCACGTAACCTGTTGTCTTAGTGTTATGATCATACAATCTGATCTATTAGAAGACAAGACCCATGAATGGGATAATTTGATAGATAGTTCTAGTAAGTAAGCGCTGGTATACTGTGTTGCCTATTTCCCCCAGGCGAGCTTTGGTTTATCTCGTTGCTTTGGTCAAAGTACTCATAATTGTTTGTTTATAGACGTTTCTCCCTCTCTAAAAATTGACATATTTCACTTGAGATATAACAATAAAAGATACAAGTAATTTCTTCTTATCGTATATAGCACGAACTCTATGGGATAAGTTCTTTGATTGAAGACTATTCGAAGCAATTTCTGATTTCTGATTCCACCGTTGTTCAATTTTAATGCATTTGTTATTTGTTACTCAAATGTTGTTTGAAACTTAGCTCAAGTTCAGTTATTGATCTTTTGAGTGCCTTTACTGGAAAAAAAAAAAGTGAAGTGAGCTAGCCAAGATGATCCCACAGGATCAGAGTGTTAGAATTAAGTAGTCAAGTGGCTCTAAAAATAAGACCACTGCAATGAATAAGATGCAAGGAAGGAATTTGGTCTTGAGAAATATTAGAAAAACACTTCTAAACTTGAAGTGTATTGTGAAAGCAACTCCTTCAGGCAGAGTAGCCTAGACACTGTGAGTTCATTGAAAGAGCTAAAGAGTCACAGTTGTATAAGTAAGCTACTGATAGCTAGTTAAGGTATGTAGTGTGACTGTGATCTCCAACCCTAATACAAATCAATCTACCCTTGGATTGCTGTGAGGTTGACTCTGGTGTTGTCTCAAGCAGAAACACCATCATCTCTTAATTTACAACAAAGTGTGGGCTAAAAAGTTGGTTTATTTCATGAAAAGGTCTGTCTTTATATACTACAGA
>QFEC01005895.1:656-11575 GCA_003316585.1 Gomphus bonarii
GGAAAATGATGGAAGGTTCCGGAAGACTACGGAAAGTCATGGAAGGAAATCAACAAGAAACAACAACTGACAATGAACCTCGAGCTGAACCCTGACAATATGCAGGCAGTGTCTCACCCACATATATGCATAAACCAGCCCTTTAGCACCCTTCAGGTGCTCATTATGTAAGCAAGGTAGGCACTAAACCTCAGTTACATAATCCAATGTCTGGGTGGTTAGGTCATCAGATCCTACCAAATTATCAGGTCATGCACATAGCCTCAAAGCAGAGGCAAAAGTAAGTGGCACATGATAGTGTACAGAAAGAAATAGACAGAACTTATGAACATGAACACATAAAAATCCCGAAGAATTCTGAAAAATATTAGAACATATGTTGAACTGTTCTGTCTGGTTGTTTGAGCAAAAATGGTATATATTATGGTTGGAGCTCTCAAAGATGGTATAGTGCATATATATACCCTACAGACCTTTGGTCTGGAGTACATAGCCAAGGAATTCAACTGAGTCTTTGTGCTATTTGCATTTTTTTGTATTGGCAAAGAGGCTGTGTTTTCTGAAGCATCATAACACTTCTTTTACATATTCATGGTGTTGTTCCATAGTATCTGAATAGATCAGTATATTGTATATGTAGGCAACTGTGCAATGATCCAACAGGTTGCTAAGGATGTCATTCATAAACCTCTGAAAAGCTGTGGGTGTGTTGGAGAGACTGAATGGCATCACCAACCATTCATGAGACCCATACTGATGTTCAGTGTTTGTGCAGATGCCCTTGGTTTGGGTGTTGTCAGGGTTCAGTTTGGAGTTCATTGTCAGTTTGTTGTTTCCTGTTCATTTCTTTCCATGCCTTTCCATGCCTTGTGTCTGCAGATTACATAATAAGCGCCAGGATAGGGTATATAAGTGTGACTGGTGTAATGGTTACCCCTCAGCTTGATCTCTGAAGATTACTGCTACACTAGGTAGGCTCTCTATGTACTTACTACTAGTAACTCTTGTATAAACTGAGGATTACTGCTACACCAGGTGGAAAACCCCCTTATCAGCTCATTAATATTGGAGTATCTTGTTGTTGTGACCTTGTCAATAGCATCACCCTCACAGCAGATCAAGCTTCCTTTCAGACAGCCTCACACATCCTTTCCACCAGTTTCCACCTCACAACATGTTAAACCAAATCCCAGAGGAATATTGGAAGTCCCTAGGTGAACCTGGGATCATCCTCAGATACATGTTTGTTATCCAGGTAAAACAAGTTGAACTCCTACAGCACCAGAATGAAGTGCTTCAAGACCAGTCAAGTGTTATGCAGAACAATATAACCAGTGCTGTCTCAGCTGCTGCAATTGCAGCAACCCAGCACTTGACTACCCACATCCCTGTACCCAGCCCCCTTCTTATTTCTCCATCAAGGTGGCCATTCCAGAGAAGTTCACTGCAGATAGGGCTGACATGGAAGGATTTATTCATGCTGTGAAGCTTTCTATCACCCTTCAACCAGGATCATTCCCAGATGAACAAACCAAAATGTTATATACCCTCTCATTCATGTCAGGAGTGTAAGGGCAACCCATGGAGCACTCACCAAGATTACCAAGGTCATATGGCTGAGGCTAGGAAGGGGGAAATCCTAAGAGGAAAACTTAGGGTCCCTTGCTAGTGAGCTATGCAACCTATATACCTGTTGTCTGCTTCCTACTTCCTCAGCATACCTTACCCTTCAATTGGACCCAAAGGTATGATGACCCCACAATCTATATCCAGTGTTATGGCACTCAGGTCGATACCTCAGCTTCCCAGTTCAGGATGTCTCACATCTGGGCCAAGTGACTGTTGCTGCACCTATCATCTGAATGTACAGTTTGGCTTGGTAACCCTCAGTATGGATGGATCAGCTTGGTATTGGTTCAGGATTTGAAACAGGTGGACCCTGACAAGGAGGCTCTGCAGAAATCTGGGCACAAAATAAGACCCAAGCTATAATTGATGAAACCTCCTCAATCAGTATACCATCTTGTGGATGTTAAAAAGGCACAAGCACCTCATGGCTCCCATTGCACCATCCCAGCCTCCACTACAACTGCTCCTGTTATGCCCACATCTGTTGGAGTTATCTGGCAAAGATTTGATGGTCCAGGTGGATCCTAAGCTACTTCTTAGTGATACTATATTTTCTGTAGATATCAATGTTTTATTGTTCTGGCAATAAAATGTTCTGGAGGCTTTCTGGTCAATCTGGCACTTTAGTGAGAGCTTGGTACTGATTTCTGAGGACACTGTAAATCCAATAACAATTGGATTTTCAGTCTGTAGTGCTGCAAAACTTATGAGAAACTAGTCTGAATTAACTGAGACCTATCTGGAGTGATCCAGAACTCGAACAATGAGTCTGAAGCGGTAGAGTAACAAAATAGTAGTTAAACTGATTGAGCGCCAGTTCAGACAAGGAAAGAATAATTGATAGTCAATTATCCAGTAAAGTACTAACTACAGATAGTTGTTGTACTTATAGATGTCGTGTCCCCTGAGCTACTAGTGAAGAGAAAAAGGAAATACAACCTTATCTGGTGAGAAGCGGCGGATTTCTGTGCTATATGAAGTTAGGCAGTTGCGTATGCTATACCTGGGCTATTGCAAATAGAAAAAGATGGTGTTGACTTGTCCTAATCCTTCTCTTTATGATCCTCTTATTGTCTTGTATGCTACCCAATACCAGTAGCATGCTATACGACTAGTAAGTCGATCGGTGTTCCTTGGTGGTGACATATATGTGCCTGTTTTGGCTTTCCCTTTGTCCTAAACTCCTCTGGACCTCTTCCGTTCCAATCTAATACTATTTCCAATGTATTCCTGCTGTGTCCACTGTTCCTAGTGTCTCTTTGTCATCTCCTATCTCCATCACATGCTTTCCGCTCCTTTAGCTGCTGAGGTGCTAAAGTGCTGTGAATCGAACCCCATACCAGTTATACAAGTAAAATATTTGTAGAATGATGGAAAATGTAGCTACTGATGAGATTCTTTTTGTGTTGGCTTTGTAATTTAGTTATCTTTAATTTCCCATGCATATAGCTACCTTTTTGTACTAATCCCTGCTTGTATCTATTTTTTAGTTGTTTTACTTATGTATCTATCTAAAATGGCATCCTTCATTCCTTTATCTATAACAACATCTAGCACTGCCACACCCATGGACATAAACTCCAATCAACAATGCATTGAGACTCAGACATGCTACAACTGTGGCAAGTGAGGACATATCTCCCCAGCATGCCCAGAGCCCCACAAGGAACATGTCTGCACGAACCTCACAGGAGCTTCACTTACAGACATGATCTCAGAGTCAGTAGCTACTGCCCTAGATGCTCATGAGGCAGCACAGAAGGCAAAGATCCAAACTTCTGAAGGAGGAGGGAAACAGGATTTTTAGGCAAGTCATTGGTGAAGGACATGCTCTGCTTGACAAATTGGTTTTCAGTTCTTGAAACATATACACTAGGGAATACAAGAGACATGCTACATTCTTTGCCAACCCTAAACCAAACTGAAACCCAACCAGTCATGCCTGAAATCAAACCCACCACCCCAAACCCCAAAGAGCAACCTTCTATAGTAAATAGGGATCTCCACTCAAGACAAACCTATCCTGATTAATGCTCATTATCCCCTTATTCTTTTTCTTTCTCTCAGCTTTTTCTTTCTTACCCTCTTGTTATTTCCTAGGCCCTTGTTCTTTTCATAGTACAATAAAACCAATAGTGTATATATACTGTAAATGGTACTGTGTCAAGCTCCAATTCTTTTGCCATAGCTCACACAGTTTTAAGTTGATCTACAATAACAAGTGCATGAACCCTTCATCCAGTAATGTACACTGTTGGCACACATGCGAACGCTGTCAATGAATGCTCTGCATTCCGCATGGTCCGCCGTCTACGCTTCGGAGGGAATAAAGAGTTCCATAATGCTTGCAATAGGATTGTGCTTTTGGAAGAGGCAACTAAAAATTCAGGAGGACACATATAACTGCTAGGATCATGGACAAGTGGAATAGACTAGATAGACATGGTGTAAATTGAATACAGTGTGATACTAAATTCTGCTTGGAGGAAATGGTCATAGTGACAGAACTTGACGTGATAGACAGAACCCAGAAGAGCTGAGCAGATACCAGCCCAGCAGGAAAGGAAAGTGCGGTTGTTTGAACGCGGTGGGTGAACCAGTGAGGTGACTGGGGTATTCAAGCTGTCAATATTATGATCAAAAATATGGCCTCAAACAATTGTAAATGTCCTTTCACCTAGCTCAGTGGGTCCCTGTGGACCTGGTTGGTAATGTCAGTGTGGGAGAGTGCTTGGGGACTTCAGTGATTGCTCCTCCCACTGTACGCTTGATACTAGTTGTGACAAACCGGTAAGAGCAAAATTTCGTGAAAGCTTCTGTATAGCTCAGGGAACCATCTTGGCTGGGATGAAACTCATGACTGGGTTGTGTTCCAAAAACAAAGTCTCACGAGCTCGCACACCTCTCTGCATTTAGAATCGTTACGCACCCGCCATCAAAAGGCAGTTGTCAGTGTGCAGGGGGAACTCTGCACTCCAATCAACAATCCATGGCGTCGGCTCTCATAACATCCAACATCACAGGAAACACCTTCGGTACATTCCTTGTTAGACGACGAGCTATCCCGGAGAATTGACCAACATCACGTTTCTGTTGCAGATGCTCAGCAAGTCAATATACATGACACTATCATGAGTAAGTGTGATCACTATTCAGAGCTATGACCTCCATGCTTACAACAGTCTAGACATCTCTCACGATCCCTTAGGACTGCTTAGACCAGTTGAGCGGTCATCCTACGATACACGCCACGCCACGGAAAATCTCAAATCCCCTGGATGTATGGACGGGACGCGTGTGCAGATCTTGGCCAATCTCGAGGCCTGGGCGCACAATGCTTCGAGCCCAAAGGTCTTCTGGCTTAATGGACACTTGGGAACAGGAAAGACGAGCATCTCTCACACCCTCAGTCAGCGTCTGGACGAGCAGCAGATCCTTGGAGCAAGTTTCTTCTGCTCTCACTCTGCACTGACAGATCCCCGCCGAATCATTCCTACGATCGCCTCAATGCTTGCTCGAGCTAGCACACATATCCGGTCAGAAATTTCCAAAGCTATCGAGAGCAAACCTAATGTGGCCAGTCTAAACGATCTACCTAAACAATTCACCTCTCTCGTCGTAAATCTCATCAAGTGCGCCATAGAAAATGAACATGGGATTTATTACATTATCGTTATAGACGCCATCGATGAATGTTCTGGATCTGAACTGGTAGAAATACTTGTCAAGACCATCCTCGATGGTGTCTCTGACATCCCTCTCAAGTTCTTCATTACAAGTAGGAGAACTGGATTAAAACTGCCTTTCGTGCCCATCCTGCTCTTTCTTCGGATTTCCAGGTATTTATCGAAACATCATTGCAGGAAGCCACTCGGGACGCCGTACAAAATGATATTCATACATATCTCCGAAACTCTTTATCCGCAATTGCTGCAAAGGATACGTTTTCATCAGGATTTCCCGAATGGCCTCCCCCGCATGAGTTTACAACTCTCCTGAATCTGTCTGCCGATCTGTTTATCTACGCCGCGACAGCCGTTAGATACATAGGTGCGATTAACGAAGACAATAGGGCTCGGTTGACAGAGATCACAGAGATAAGATCTACTCCTGCATCATTTCGTCATACTGAACCGATTGATTCACTCTACCAACACATTATAAACCTGGCATTCTCTCAGCCAGATGAGGAAGCAAGGTCCAAAAAAGCCGATGTACTATCCACAGTGATCTCCCTTCAAACACCATTGTCCGTGGAAAGTATCTCTTTGCTGCTGCAACTCGAAAAACGTGACATTCAAGTTGCACTGTCGCCATTACAATCTGTGATCCACATTTCAGAGAATGGCCCCGTCGCCATCTTTCATGCCTCTTTTCGTGATTTCATCATTGATCCGCAACGTTGCCATCCACACAGCATAGATGCCCTTGATTCACACCACAAACTCGTCATCAAGCGTCTCTACTCCTTGAATACCTCCCTTCGAGGTAACATCTGCAATTTATTTGATCGATCCATAGGGACACTTCCTCATAAAATCACCAATGCCAGCGTTATTTCTGAGACTCTACGATACTCTTGCTTGTATTGGGCTTCCCATCTTGCAGAAGCTCTTGCATGTTCCCATTCAGACCATGTATTTATACTCGACCAGCTTTCCATATTTTTCGATAATCATTTATTGCACTGGTTTGAGGGCCTCAGTACGTTTGGAGAGCTTGAATCCGGCTTCATAGCTCTTAAAAATGCTAAGGAAGCTATTTCAGTAAGTAGTTGGTCTGGAGAAGCGTTTTAGTTAACGAATTTTGCAGAAATACTCGAAGACGCACGCTCATTATACACTGCTATTAGAGGACGCCCGTCGATGCCTACAAATGGGTTTTGAGCCCATACAGCATCACTGCCTGAATACTTATCACTCGGCCCTTGCATGGATTCACAAGCAATCGGTGATGCGGCTTAAATATCCGACATTGTTCAGTAGCATACCTCAAGTAGTGATGGGTCTAGCGGAATCGTGGGGATCATTAGAGCACGTCATGCTACACCCCTCGTATGTATTCTCCGTTGCATTCTCGCCTGATGGAAGACACCTCGTGTCTGGCTCGTCCGATCGCTCAGTTCGGGTATGGAATGCTGCTACGGGGAAGATTGAGCGAATAATAGAGGGACATACGGGTGCAGTAAAGTCCGTGGTATTCTCGCCTGTGAGGATGTACGTCGTGTCTGGCTCGCACGACAACTCGGTTCGAGTTTGGAATACGAATACGGGAAAGGGAGAGCATATACTCCAAGGTCACTCAGAAGGGGTGACGTCAGTTGCGTTCTCTCCTGATGGCACTTGCGTTGTATCTGGCTCATCTGACGCCACTATCCGCATATGGGATGTCGCCACAGGGAAGACAATGCACAAACTCGAGGCTCGTTCTCGAGTGACATCCATTGCCTTCTCCCCTGATGGGAGATTTGTGATTTCTGGCTCCTGCGACTACTCAATTCGCATCTGGGATGTGAATACGGGATCCGTAGAGCATACTCTCCGGGGACACTCGGATGAAGTGAACTCTGTTGCTTTCTCGGGTGATGGGACACGAGCCGTTTCTGGGTCAGACGACTGTTCAATTAGGATCTGGAACGTGAATACTGGGAAGAGAGAACGTGTATTGGTGGGCTCGAGTCGGGTGTTTTCTGTTGCATTCTCTCCCAACGGGACACGCGTTGGGTGTGGATCATGGGACCGCACAGTCCGGATTTGGAACGTGGCTACAATGACCACAGAGCATATACTTGGGGGTCATTCCAGTTGGGTGACCTCTGTTGCATTCTCCCCTGATGGGACACGAGTTGCATCAAGTTCGGATGATATGTCAGTCCGGATTTGGCATGTAACTGCCAATAATCAAGGGAAGTCCGATGCAATCTCACATGACAAAAAACGTGTGGTTCCTGGCCCATATATGAAGACAATTCGTATTTGGAATGGGATTAGGAAGACAAGAAGGCGAAATTTGGAGGGACATTCGAGTACCGTGACGTCCATTGCATTTTCGCCTGATGGGACACTAGTCGTGTCTGGTTCAGACGATCACTCAGTCCGTGTTTGGAATGCCGTCACCGGAGGAAACAAGCACGTACTTGAAGGCCACTCGGATTACGTGACATGCGTTGCTTTCTCGCCTAATGGCAAACGCATCGCGTCCGGCTCTCTCGACTACTCAATTCGAATTTGGAATGCGGTTACCGGTAAAAAACAGCACAAACTGACGCGTCTTTCCAATCAGGTGTGGTGCCTTGCGTTCTCCGACGACGGGCTACATGCAGTTTCTGGGTCGAGGGAGAGCTCGATTCGTATTTGGAATGCAACTACCTGGAAGACGGAGTGTGTGCTCCAGGGACATTCGGATTCGGTGAGGTCCGTTGCGTTCTCACATGATGGGACACGAGTCGTTTCCGGCTCTTATGACAACTCAGTCCGAATTTGGAATACGACTACCGGGGCGGTAGAACGTATACTAGAAGGACATTCGGATTGGGTGAAGTCTGTTAGATTCTCATTTGATGGGACGCGTGTTGTGTCTGCCTCGCTCGACGACTCAGTCCGGATATGGGACCCCATGACTGGTGATTCGACACTATTATCAGCATATGAATCTCATAGGTTGCCAGATGGAAGCAAAGTCACCCATATTATTCCTGGCAACTTTCAACTCTTGGCCCACAGGGAGGAACAGGTATCCATATCCCGGGGCAAGAATTGGATCCTCACTGACTGGCCAATGGAGGCTTGCTGGATACCCCATGAATTCTGCGACTTCTGGACATACGCCTTCTCTAGTTCCAAAGCGTGCTTTGGATATCAATCGGGTCGAATTGTTATAGTTGATCTTAGACCTGTAGGGTAACTTTCTAGAACTTTAGTATATCCAGCCATCAAAACATGATTATGTCCTAAATTCATCATCATCACTGGAACCTCTATTCTGTCCTCGTCCTGATAACCGTACCATATCCGCAATAGATGGGAATTGCCCTCCGTGCGTTCCAGCATGGTCACATTATACATTCACCAAAGACAGCTGATTGCAACCAATAATCCTATCAAAACACATGGATTGCACTCCCGAAATGGAACAAATAGCCTTTTCTAAAAGGAAGCAAATGGTAGTCTTGATAGAAGTCGATAAGTCGGCAGACACTATTTCCGATGATGATCCTGAAGGACAGTGAAAAAAGAGTGTAGTATTGAGAGGAAATTGGGAACAATGTATGGCACGTACTTCAATAACTACCCATGAAATGTCACTGTAAAATCATGCATCAATTCAAGGACATTATAGATTCGTCAAAATTCCCACAAGGGGACCTGACCACACCGCCAAGTGCATGATGTATGGAAAGTTTCGCTTAGTGACGTGTTGCATCATGACCACTGCCCCAAAGTTCCTTTCGAGGCGCCAGTAGCGCTAGTAACCGCGCTAGAGTTGTCTCGCTCTTCGATCGTTATATATGGCGGGGTTACATCCAGAAAGGCCAAAGAGGAAGATATATGTAAGCCAGCCCCTTAGTGGTAGAAAAGCACTGAACGGTCTGCACGTGACCGTATCGGATAGCCTGCACGGCAGCCAGGTAGGGATTACAGCGGTATGATGATTTGATAGTTGAAGGGTCTGCAGCACACTGTGCTCTTATCAAGTGCTTCTAAGCTCTCCGAGACTGCCGCACCCTGGTATCATGATCAGACCAAATACAGTATATGCTTGACTAGCTGGCATTCCGTTTCTGAAGCTTTCGCTTAGACTGGGCGGGACCCCACAGAGCTGCAGGCAAAGATGTTCTGTATCCACGTGCAAGACATCGATAACTGGTCTAGCTCTTGAAATGGGCGTCTTGCCCACCGACTCTTTGCATTAAGACGCTGAGCGGCACAAACTCTTAGGATCACTATGTATGTGTTTTCGTCATGAGATGTATCCTTCCGCATTGTCACTTCGAAGTTCCTCATGGGATTCAGGTACAGCCTGCTTTATGGGCTTGCCAGCACAGATTATCTACCGTAAAGAAACTTTCCCGCCATCGCTGTACCCTCGAAAGGTATAAACCACCCTAGGTTCTTTTTTTTGAGATCACCTCGCTCCACATGGATTTAACTCCTATACCCGCACTATGAGTTGCCGACGGCGCCACGAAATGGGTCAGCAGCACCGATATTAATGTATAAAATTAAGTCCTTCACACACAGCATTCTCAGCATTCTGCTCCTGGCTCCCTGGCATCGCAATGTTTCTTTCATTTTCTCCTCTCTTCGCCGCTCCGATAGCATTAGCACAGCTTGTAACTGTGTCTTCTGTTCCTTTGAATAGCACGTTAGTGCCTCTGACGACACCTGGTCCGCCTCATTTCGTCGCCTACTGGGATCAGTGGGTTTCCGGGGAGAATGGCCCACCGCCTCCATCGGTGATTCAGGTGCGTTTATAGTCTACAAAGCTCGTGCTGGACAATTCATACGTTGCTTGTAGGGTTTCAATGTACTGTAAGCAAATCAGCCTATATTAGTCAAAAATTAAATACCAATGAAATGTACCAATAGGGCACTTTCTTTCCTTCTAACTTGGGGCGCCGCGGACCAAGCATTGGAATGGGTCCAAATCGGTAGCGCAACGCGCTCATCTATCAAAGCACAGTACAACAGTGCCGGCATCAAGGTCAATTTTGCATCTTATCGTTATTTTTAACCCATTTTCACTGGTTCTCAAAATTAACCCAACCATCCTAGATTATCGTATCGGCATTTGGTTCGACAGACGCCCCGACATCATCAGGTTACGACCCTACCCAGCTAGCAAACACAATGGCCGCCTGGGTAAAGACCTACAATCTAGACGGTATTGACGTGGATTATGAGGTCCGTTACTTCACTATCGAGTTCATGACATAGACCAACGTCCAATGTTGGGTATCAGGACTTCAACGCAGTCTCCGCAGGAACGGCTGCAAATTGGCTTGTGACATTCACTACTGTTCTACGCCAGAACCTTCCTCAAGGACAATTCATTATAACACACGCTCGTGAGTCACATACTCTGTGTTATGCTTACAGCTTATTCTTGATATTTTTACCAGCAATTGCTCCATGGCGAGTCATGCTTTCTTGAACATTGGCGTCCGTTAACAATTCCAATTGTTCTAGGTTCTCTTGGACCACTGGTGCTCCGTACCTTAATGTCAACAGCAGAGTTGGGAATTTGATCGATTGGGTAATCTTTTACAATATATACTCTACCACATTGAC